>OZ036000.1:8941258-9136258 GCA_964035015.1 Corallium rubrum
GGCAGACGGGAACTGTGATATTCTCACCACTGAAGTAAAACATTGGAACAGTCTTGCCATTAAGTAAATTTATCACCTGCAAGTATTGAAAACATGTCACATGTTTATTAAATAACTAATACAAAGCGTTCTGTGAATGTTATTCGAGCCATTTAATTTACTCTACTTCACTCCACTCCAGTCTCCACTCTACTTTACTCTTAACTACTCCAGTCTACTATAATTCTACTCTACTCAAGAAACCTATAGTTGCGCCACAGAATAGTAATACAACTCAAGTGAAAACTTGTCCGCATTTCTTCAATGCGCAGGCGCGATATTTTACGCCATCCTACGCGATCCTACGCAATGTCCTACGCCATCCTGGCAAGTTCTCCCGGCAGTTTTAACCTTTTGAAGGTCCAAACTGCCGGGGGAACTTGCCAGGATGGCGTCACTGATCTCAAATAATATACTCATTATACTGGATAGAGCATCTATTGTTTCGCGCGTGGCAAAAATTGAAGTCGGAAGTGAGGCTAAAAATCTCGCGGCCACCATATCCGGTGGGACCCACAATATTGCTGAATCATAGTTTTAGCCTCTGGTTTTCGCTTTAAATGATCGGGTTTTTAACGAAAACCAGCTAAATTTTTGTAACATGTATCTGTCGCTATGGGAGAACTTAAAAGTGGCTGTATGAAAACCAAGTGGGTCCCACTTGAAATGGCCGCCACTAATTTATTCCAACTTCACAGCGAGCACCGGATGCTCTATCCAGTATAAGGAGTCTATTATTTGAGATCAGTGGATGGCGTAGGAAGGCGAGGAATCAAGATGCGCGAGGCGTCATGCGCGAGGACATAAACTTCAAAGGTTCCGACGTGAGTTGAACTTCTGGTTGTATTACTATTCTGTGGTTGCGCCACTGATAAAATCGTCATATTTAGGACGGTTAACCATAAGTTCTCACCATCCTAGCTTCATTCCAGTACTTCTGTGTTGCTTCCCAACGCTTTGGGCAAAATTCTTTCGCTCTTTTAATGTTGTTACATCTTTTGTGTGCTTCTGAATTTGATTCGTTCTCTGGAAAAGGTTCTTGACTAAACTGGTACTCGGGAGAATCCTGAAGCTCGCGAAACTTTTCCACCGCCATGCTGTCATTTGTAGTAATCTTGGTTAGGCTTCGAACTATTTCGAGAACCTATATATACAAATATAAAAATAAGAACTTCTTATAAACCTCTCGTTATTACCGACCTAGGCCTGGCCTGGGTGAAACCTGCCGCGTTCACACTGGCTTTGGCCCAGGAGAAATTACGCTCTATGTAGCCTCGTTATGGCTAGCTTACACGAAGTAGCTTCACAAGTGTATACCGTAATGGCGGATCCTCGTGTATTATTAGGGTTATAACCCTTATTATTTCTAATGCTGAAGTTATCCAGCTGTTCCTGGATGTTCTGATCACTCCACATCGTGATTAGATACTCTGTCTAGTCATCCGTCCAATGATTTACAATGAAGAATACAAAAATTTAAACTAATCGAAGCCGAGAACCGATCGAGAAGCTGTTCTGGCGCGTATTATTATAATTTGGCGCGTTAAAACCCAGAGGTTAAAACCTATATCAACGTTCATTGCGGGATCACATTACCATGGCAATGATGAGGCCAATCTCAGGTCAGGCCCAGGTGAAACCCGTTCACACTAGGCCTAGGTCAGGGTCAGGTCAGGCCCAGGCCAACTACTTTCGTTGGCCTGGTTTGCCGGGCCCAGGTCAGGCCTAGGCCAGGTAAAAGTCGTTCACACCATCAAAAATCTAGGGCCAGGTCGGGGTCAGGCCGGGTCTAGGTCGGTAGTGTGAATGCGGCTAAAATTTAAGGGCTGTTTACATGAGAGCCGGGACGGGTCAAGTAACGGTGACGTTATGGCAGTATTAAGAAATTTGAGCTGGGCTCTTATTTTATTTACGATTACGCTTTCCGGCCGGAAAATCGATTGCCAAAGTTTTACGTTGCATCATACACATCAAACTCACCTGGGGATAAATTAATTTCAACTGCTCATGTCCAAGTTTATTGACTTCATCTGGAGTAACACGTGTAGTTGTAAAGTAGGACATACTCATCTCGTATGATTTTGGTCCATTGAGTAGTTCTCCAGTAGGCAGGCGCTTGGTTGTTTTGTTGTTGGTTCTTACTTGGTCTAAATATTCGTAGTCTAATGGTAAACTAGCTAAGCCACTTGATACTGAAGACGGCACACAATGACGTACGTGTTCATATTCTAAGAATCTAAAGGAACGTATAAACATACTTTAATTGCATTGTCTTGCGTAATAAGTATTACACTGTACTCCGCTACTACCGTCGTACTCATGAGAGAGCTGTTTGTATTGCATTGTAGTGTAGTGTAGTGTAGTGTAGTGTAGTGTAGTGTAGTGTAGTGTAGTGCAGTGCAGTGCAGTGCAGTGCAGTGCAGTGCAGTGCAGTGCAGTGCAGTGCAGTGCAGTGCAGTGCAGTGCAGTGTAGTGTAGTGTAGTGTAGTGTAGTGTATCGTTTCGTTTCGTTTCGTATCGTATCGTATCGTATCGTATCGTATTGTATTGTATTGTATCGTATCGTATTATATTGTATCGTATCGTATTGTACTTCACTTAACTTCACGTACTTCACTTTACTCTAATTCACTTCATCACACCTCACATCACCTCACCTCAACCCATTTAACTTCGCTTCTTTTCACATCACTTCACTCCAGCTCACTTCACTTTAGTTCACGGCACATCACTTCACTCCAGTTAAGTTCACTTCGATTCGCTTTACTTTACTTTACTTCACTTCACTTCACTTCACTTCACTTCACTTCACTTCACTTCACTTCACTTCACTTCACTTCACTTCACTTCGCTTCGCTTCACTTCACTTCACTTCACTTCACTTCACTTCACTTCACTTCACTTCACTTCACTTCACGTCACGTCACGTCACTTCACGTCACGTCGCTTCGCTTCGCTTCGCTTCGCTTTACTTTACTTTACTTTACTTTACTTTACTTTACTTTACTTTACTTTACTTTACTTTACTTTATACTTCCCTTCACATCACTTCACTCCAGCTCACTTCACTTTAGTTCACGGCACATCACTTCACTTCACTTCACTTCACTTCACTTCACTTCACTTCACTTCACTTCACTTCACTTCACTTCACTTCACTTCACTTCACTTCACTTTACTTTACTTTACTTTATACTTCCCTTCACATCACTTCACTCCAGTTCACTTCACTTTAGTTCACGGCACATCACTTCACTCCAGTTAAGTTCGCTTCACTTCACTTCACTTCACTTCACTTCACTTCACTTCACTTCACTTCACTTCACTTTACTTTACTTTACTTTATACTTCCCTTCACATCACTTCACTCCAGTTCACTTCACTTTAGTTCACGGCACATCACTTCACTCCAGTTAAGTTCGCTTCGCTTCACTTCACTTCACTTCACTTCACTTCACTTCACTTCACTTCACTTCACTTCACTTCACTTCACTTCACTTCACTTCACTTCACTTCACTTTACTTTACTTTACTTTACTTTACTTTACTTTATACTTCCTTTCACATCACTTCACTTTAGTTCACGGCACATCACTTCACTCCACTCCACTTCATTTCACTTAGATTTACCTGATTAAACGTAGGACAGCTTTGCCAATGTACTCAACAAGATAACGACGGATGCTTGATTTGACAGTTAAAGAATTTTCTTTCAGCCACCCAGATTGGTCTTTCTGTGATAACTTTGAAGTGAAATCAGACTTGAGTGCAGGCCGAATAAATTTACTCCGAAGGACTCCTGAAAAAATAAACAATCAACAGAGAGGTATGTTATACTAACTTCTTATTAACCGAACGCGAGGTCTTTACAGAGAAATATCGGACCGAGGTCTTTTTGGTACAGACCGAGCCCGTAGGGCGAGGTTTGTACACAAAGACCGAGGTCTGATATTTCTCTGTAAAGACCGAGCAAGCGAGGTTAATAAAAAGTTTATTATATGGCATTTTGAAAGAACAAACCTTACATTTATACCTTGTCATGATACGTACTTTAGTCAGTTTAGTGTGACCTCGAGCGTGTGACATAAACTTATCGTTTTCAATGTTGTTGCTTTTGTTGTCGCTTTCGGACTCCTAAACTCGCTTCCAGATTGCTCTCGTCCCAATCATACATAATTTAGTCCTCAGGTTGTTGAATTCACAAAATTCTTGCGGTTTTCTTTCGTTGTTTAGTTGCAAACAGCATGGCTGATAAGAAATTTGTTTGTTTTTTTTCCGTAATGGACCGCTGGTCCATTACGGGAAAGTAATGGACCGCTAAAAATGTTTCTAAGCCAATCACAACGCGCTATTTCACCGGAAGTGACGCTTGCCATATAATAAATACGTTTATTATATGGCACAAGTTACTTCCGTTGAAATCGTGTGCTCTCATTGGCTAAGACGCGTCACGTGCTAGTCGATTTTCCGTAATCGACCTTGGTCGATTACGGGTTTTGCCAGCCATTTTGTTTACACAAGAACAACGAAATAAAACCGAAAAATTTTGTGAATTCAACAACCTAAGGACTAAATCATGTACGAGTCGGACGATGTTTTAGGATTCCGAAAGCGAGAGCAACAACATTGAAAACGATGAGCTTATGTCACACACTCGAGGTCATACTAAGTACGTATCATGTAAGGTAATGCAGGTATGTTGTTTCAAAATGCCATATAATAAACTTTTTATTAACCTCGTCCGCTTGGTCTTCACGGAAAAATATCAGACCTTGGTCTTTTATGCACAGACCTCGCCCTACGGGCTCGATCTGTACTGTCAAGACCTCGAGCTGATATTTTTCCGTAAAGACTGCGCTCTTGGTTAATAAGAAGTTATTATATGGCACAAGTTACTTCCGTTGAAATCGTGTGCTCTCATTGGCTAAGATACGTCATGATTATTTAAGGAATTAAAGAATTTAGGCCCTTGAAAAATTTAGCTCCTAGTATAAATAAGCGCCCAGTGGTTCAAACCATCGTATCTCTCACCTTCTTCCTGATACAAGTCAATGTCAACAAACGTTTGTTTGATGGTGTTAATTGCTCCTCGACACTCTTCAACACTTCTTACCATTCCGGCTCTTACTCCCTGCTTAATATTTGAAATATACTGGTCAATGGCATCAGCTTGGTCTTTGAGAACCTTCCTTATGAAAGAATATATTAGAAAGTCAGTTTCATAATGAGTTAACTAAAATACTTTATGTGATTCTTTGCCACATCTATTACTGTATACCATATTTCGATTGTTGTTTCAACACTGCCTACGCAGCACACTACTTTTATTACCGCATTTTAGTCTTGTTTTGCTTCTCTTTTGAGCATTATTTGATGAAAATCTATGTGAATTTCTCCTGCCAAAGCCAAATACTTTTTAGTTGAAGTTTGAGAGTTAATACAATGACTGAACAATCCAAAACCATGAGTAATATTTGTTAACTTTAGACAAGTTGATCTTGACGATCGTTTACCGCGACAAGTTTGTATATTTTACAACGGCTTTTTAACTTGGAAAGGAAAGTGACAAAACTGAGTGTTCACATCTATTAATTAATGAATGACTACTGGAAGATCGTAAATAAAGCCAAGACCTTTTAACAAGACCAAACCAGCGCAAAAATTGAATCTGAAACGTAACAAAAACACAGCGCAAAAACTGAAATGAACGACAGTACGAGACCATGCATTTTGATGTGGAGAACATCGCTCTAATAAGGCCATGATATTAAACACACAAATGCCAAATTTCTTTTATTTTAATATCCAAATAACATATTAACATTAATAAATCAAGACTGCACTTCTTTGAAGTGCTCTTGCTTTTTCCATTTCCCTTGTAAATCTTTATAAATCGCCATTTTCCTAACCTTGAAACAATGTTTACATAAAGAACCGCTGCCGGGTCGCGGCGCTGCCAAAATGGCTGCTATGACGTCACAACACTACCTGTCTGAACGACCACCTGTCCTTAAAGACTACTTTTACGTGGCACCAGGGGTGGTCGCAAAACTCAGGTTTCACTGTATATACAAACATAAATAGGAATAACTAGACTACTGGAGGGCATTCATAGACTGCATACCTCCGCGTGGGAGGCTAGCTCATCAATCCTTGCGCTCATACCATTATGATTGGTCTATAGGTGAAGTAGTACGAGCAACAAATTGCTGCAACATATTGTTGCGTTGTAAGTTGAGTAGCGTTGTTTCACGCATTGTCACGCAACAATGATTTTGTTGCAAGTTGAATCAGCATGTTGCAGCAAGCAGAACTGGAGACTACTTTTTTCAACAATTTTTTTCAACTCGCAACAAACTTATTGTTGCGTGATAATGTTCAAGGTGGGTGGTAATACGTGCAACAACGCTGCGAGTTGCGCAACAAACTGAGTTGCGGTGCAAGTCGAAGAAAAATGTTGCCCGTATTACCTCACCTTATGATTTCAATATCCTGTCAAGTCTTCTTTTTTTGTTAATTCAACTAGTTTATGAATATTAATAATTCGCATAATGTAAGGTGAGCGCAATGAAGCAATTTTCTCATTTATTTTTTCTACGCGGACAATCTAACAGTCAGATTTTTATGAAATTCTTTTCCAATTCCCAACCAAAATTTAATGGTTTGGTTCTATGGCCAACCAGCCTGAAAATTTACATGAAAATTGGGTCAATGCCTTTTGAGATATCGTAGCGACAGACAGACAGACAGACAGACAGACAGACAGACAGACAGACAGACAGACAGACAGACAGACAGACAGACAAACAAACAAACAAACAAACAAACAAACAAACAAACAAACACACACACACACACACACACACAAACAAACAAACAAAACAAACAAACAAACAAACAGACAGACAGACAGACAGACAGACAGACAGACAGACAGACAGACAAAGTTAAAACCTTAATCTTACTCAACAACACGTCTGCTTCGTTTTTTTAACATTCAATGACATTTGAAGTACATATCAAAATCGTAGCAAGTGATATTTTTTTTTATCAATATGAATAATCTCTGGGCTTTTCCATTCCTTATTATAACAGTTCAATGATACTAGTGCGTGTTAAATCATTCTTATCATCTCCATCATATCATTTCCTAGCCTCCAACCTCATTCCCAGGGCCTTTTTGAAATTAGGAGAGTGGGAAAATGCCCTGGAAATGGCTGATGGACTCCGCATTTTCATTGGTTGATTGTTTTACATTCTTCAGGAAACGTATATAATTATGCATAGTTTTGTGTCAGTTATTATCAAATAACTTCAGTGGGACCGCCAACAGGACCAATGAGAACGCCCATTACAATGAACTTCTCCCATGGGATCGCCATTACTCCAAATGATTTTGCATACTAAATTAAATTGCTAATTTATTATACCTAGTATTTCTGGGTGCTGTGACCAGGCGATGCCAGGGCCTTTTCCCACCCTCCCAAATTCAAAAAGGCCCCGGGAACGAGATTGCCAAGCCTCGCTTTGGTAGTGATGTTCAGCAGTAATGCAAAATCCTAATCCTAACCTTAATTCTAACGTTAACTGCAAGCCTAGCCCTAATCCTAACCTAGGTTGAGGTGCGAACGTGCATTAGCACCGTCATGTTCTGCCCAGAATTAACACCCGCAATGCGGGCAGTGCCGCAGTCACCTTGAAATTAGGCTGCCTTCAATGTGGTAATTCTAAACATCCCATCCCTATTGCTTTGCCGCACGGCAAATATAATAATTAAGCCTAGTTCTCATACATCGCCGACGGTCGCAGATCATCGCCGATTAATGATTTAGATGCATGTTAAAACGGGAAGTGCAGCAGTATGTTTTCTGCATTGTTCTCTATTACTTAACATGTACCCAAATCATAAATCGACGACGATCTACGACTGTCGGCGACATACGAAAACTAGGCTTTACAATTCTCCTACCTCAATTGTTTTAAGTCATTCAACGTTCGTGGCTTGAAGCTTTGCAAATAGTTATAAATATCCGTTTGTATTTGACAAATTGGATTCCAGCAGAATATATTCGGTCCCATCATCCAATCACCTACGTAGTAATTGACTCCATAAACTTGGCCAAATGTGTGTTTAAGATAATGTTTTACTTGAGCCAAAGCTTTCTGTTGACGTCGCTGTAGCTTATCTGACTCGATATCTAAATTACTCAACTCCGCGTGTAGAGCACGCGACGCGTCCGTTATTGCCTTCAAATAGCTTGGTTTCGGATTAAAAGGTTTATAAATCCTCTCGTTAAAAGGTTTGCTTTTTAGTACGTTGAGATCAGAATAGATCTTATGGGGATGAAGTTGGAAATAAGTATGCTTGACCTTGGCCAGGAAATCGCTCAGGCGCGCTCCTCCGTTTTCGTTAGACCAGTTGCAAGGGTCGTTCGCGTCGGCGTCATTGAAATCATCCCTATCTTTTGATTTCACAATGAGTATTATTCCTACTATTAGTACAATGACAGACAAAATGACTATGAGTACAAGGACTGTAGCACGGCATACTGGTTGTCGGACGCGCGTTTTCCGCCGGGTTTCGTGGCCTTCGACGGGCGCCATAGCTAATGACTCTTCCGCGTCCATGATCCTCAGTTCTTCCACAGTTATGTTCTTCTCAAACAATATAATATACGATTGTCCAGTGCGATTCTTAAACTATTACTCATGATCAGCCGTCAGTCAACACTTGTAATAAGACTCATTTGGCAAAGTGTTGTGACCTAGGAAAATAAGTAATGGTATTACAGTCAAACCTCCGCATAAAACGCGGACAGACCTCTATTATAAGCGGACACCTAAATTGATGTAAAACGATTAATAACTTACTTCTGTGACCTTCTGTCCGTTTCATCCTTCTATAAACAATTAACGATTAAGAACCAACGACGATTTCGTAAGCAAACTGACTGGCCTGCCTAAATCGCGAAGGTAATTTATACGCTACGCATCATGTGCATTAGTCAATTTACATTAATACAAAATATACATACATAACTGATGAATTCCACGTGCTATAATATTAAAGGTATAGGGTGCGCCAACTCCAACGTCAAAGTTGGGAAGAAATGCTGCAAGATAAGATTTCTCCCAAGGACAAGAGGAACTTTCTTTAGCAATTTCTAAAGTCAATTACCTGTTACAAGAAATCAAGATTCAAGGGCGCAACAGTCGCGCATTGACGATCATTTTTTGTAGAACAACAATAAGTTGACTAGTACTCGTTCATAACTTAATTTAAATTGCTCTTCGCATAGACATCAAATAATCGGGATTTGCATCATTTTACATTTTTGTTATTCATGTTATTGTTAAACACATTTGTATTACGAATATCGTATATTGGTTTCTATATTAGTTTAATAATTGGAAAAACCGTATCTGGCATCCGGGGGGGGGGGGGGGGGCATTGGTCTGGGTACGAGGTTGACAGGGGACCTGGATACGAGAACCTCTATTAAAGTGCTTATATCACTCGTGGGGTTTTAATGTATTTGAATAGAGCAAAAAATATTAGTTAATAAGTTATTTTGCCGTTTTTGATTTATTCAAATAGTTCCTGATATATTGGCTTCGGAACATGCCAATTTTCAAAAATTTCCGTCGTTCATTTTAACACCTCGGTGGCCTGGGACTGAGGAACGAGTCAATTCAAAACAACTAAGGTTTCGGCTTATTGATTCACAAAAACACATATTTGACTGAAAAATCGAAATGCCGAGCTCACACCCGTTTTCCAGTACGCACACTGATTCCAACTAAGAAGACGGTCGTCTTAGGTTCCTGAGTCCCATGCCCCCGTGCTTAAAAATGAACAACGGAAATTTTTGGCGTAAAGCCCAAATTGGCATGTTTAAAGGCCTATATCTCAGAAACTATTAAACTAAATCAACGTATTAACTAAGGCCACGTCCACAACGTATGCGTTTTCATAGCGTTTTTATATTGTTCTCGGTCCTCAGGGGAGCAGAAAACAATGGTCTCATTACCTGAAACAATATGAAAACGCTAGAAAAACGTATACGTGTGGACGTGGCCTAACTCGTTTTGATCTATTTAAATATGTTAAAACCTCACAAGTGATATAAGCACTTTAAGAGGACACTTCAATAAGGGGAGCACGGGTGGCGTGTGCTGTTAGCGCGCTGCCTCTCACCAAAAAAGTTAAGCCCGGTTAGACGGGGTTAGTACTTGGATGGGTGACCGCTTGTGAGTGACCCCGTTGTTGGGCTTGGACTCAGCTTCGAGGGTTTTTTGCCGGGTTCTCCGGTTTTCCTCCCTCCATAAAATCACACCTAACATCTTAGCTGTGATCCGTGGTCTGAACTGTGTCGTATGGCGGCTGCCTGGAGCGCCTTTAATATGCCTCGACACAGCCACGTTGATCTGCGTCCTTCGTAATTCAACCACTGGCTGCGAGTAAGGTTGATTAGCCCCCAGTCCTTTATCCTTTATCCTTTATTATGCGGACACTAACCGTGTTAGGAGGGTGTCCGCTTAATACTAGAGCAATATAAAAGTGCTGTATATACACTAGCCAGTGCTGTGTGTTACGATACATATAAAACTGGCTCACAGCGTTTCCTGTTAATTGTCTTATGTTGATATTCCGAGATGCGAACTTGAAAAATTATAATTTTTCATGATATCTTTTCTCATGTCTCTGAGGATGATTCTGTAATTGAAAAATTAAAGCTGAACATTTATTCGATTATCATTTCTTTTTATTATATTTTTTTTTGCCCATATTTATTTTACATGCTTTTTTTTTGATTTTTTTTTAGTATTGTATAGGGCTAGTGGCCTACTAGAAATCTGTACAGACTTTTAAATAAGACCCCTAGTTAAACAATGTTTTATATCTATACTGGTATTTTCTAATTACAGTCATATAGTTATTTAAAAGAAGAGAAAAGTAAAGGAAATTTTATCTATATTTACAATTGATAGAGAAGTGAGAAAAGAAAGTTAAAGAAGATTAAGAAGCATACTGTATATATAATGACCAACTGTACTAAAATCTGGCAATGCAAATTGCAATTTAAAGTATATTATGTTGCTAGACTTTAGACAAACAAACTATTTAAAACAAAATAAATACTAAGGAAATTGGTGAAATTACAAGTCACCTGACAGCTATGGAGAATTTCTGAATCTTTAAGGCCAAGCTGTTGGCCTTTTAAGGCCAAGGTTTGGCCTAAACTTGATTGCTATCACCTGTCGGGCCAACAGAAATTTGCAATTAACCTCGTTTTAATTTTGACCATCTGTACTTCTTTGCAGGTTGCTAGTATCTCTTTTATGTTTTTATATAATATAAAACCGTTAGGTTCGAACAATTTTGTTTCTGTAAAAATTGTAGAGTTCATTCCGATTGTCGTACAATCCCTTTTTTTCCGACTCGAAACGATGTTCTCCGTGAAAGAGTTACACCAAACCAGACATATTAATGAGGATTTAATGAACTTTTAATTGTAAGTCTATCTTGATCTGGTAGGTCGATGATTGACGATCATGCAAGTCTATCTTGATCTGGTAGGTCGATGATTGACGATCATGCAAGTCTATCTTGATCTGGTAGGTCGATGATTGACGATCATGCAACATTAGGTGAACTTGGTTTGGGTTTTGGTCGAGGGTATAGCCGGTCACGTTAGAGTTTAACTATTGTATACGGTGGTTTAAACAATGTCAATGATTGACAACGTTGCTTTCCTGACCGTTTACATCTACATTTTATTAAGTCGGTAAAATTCATACGAATATCACACCAACTATAAAAATCTATAATATCACACCAACTATAAAAATCTATAAAAATAGTAAACTATATACAAATATAAAATAATCAATTACTTAAAAATTAGATAACTTAGACTTAAAAAGATCTAGTAAAAATAAACATTCTTGGTGGCCTTGTCAAGTCTATACTTATAATTATGGCTACCCCGAGTTCTTCGTTCAGTGTCGGCATAGTCAATCGAAATATGGTCTGGAAACTCAGCTAAAGTCTTTGGTCTATCTTTTTGTTCGCCTTTATGCAGTTTTGTGCACGGTGCACGGTCACTGAACACATTGTATTTTAGTATAATGAGCGAATTGTCCAATAGCAACGTTTCACTTCAATCACTCAACCGTGCTATTTAAATATTAATAAACCTAAAACAAAGGATGTGCACGGTGTAAGGTACGGTTCAACATAAAATCACAGCTCATTATAGGCGCTTTGAAGTTTGCCGAGTTTCCAGACCATATCTCGATCGACTATGGTGTCGGGTTGGAGATAAAGGTCTACATCAATGTCAATTAGGTGCATGCCTACTCATTTTGTGAAGGAGAGTGATTCTTGTCGAAGTTCTTCTGGCCTCTAAGCTACTCCACCCTAGATCATTAAGCCCTGACCAGGAATGAGATAAGGTATATGTCAACAAAAACCATAATCAAGAGAGCCCAAATATTTTTAAAAACGAACAATCCATGGCAAACTTTGAGAGTTAATAGCGCGAAGAAGATCCGCCAGATTTTCTTTAAATTTTCAGTGGTTGTTCCTACCATGCTTGTCTGTTCATTAAAACAACAAAACTGCGAACGAATTTTTCATTTCAAAGACATTTTAATCCGCTAATGAGAAGTATGCTGTAGTTTAGCATTGCATACTATAGAATAGAATACAATCGAATACAATACAATACAATACAATACGCTTCCCGCCTGGTCAATCAATAGCTGATGTTTTAAAGAAACAATAGAGTGCAATACAATACAGTAATACGGATATTTAATCTAATATTTTTTGACCCAATCATTGAGTCAGACAGCCGTGCACCCCGTAATTAAGACGCAACACAGTAATATAAACTTAGCAAATATGTGTAGTTATGAGATTTTTGAGATCGTCATCTCTCGCTAGTATCTCTTGTATAATCAATCTTTGGAAAATGCGAGCATGATAAATGATATCAACAGATCGCCAAGTTCAGCAAAGGTGATGACAGAAAGTCCAACCCATAGTCCAAATTGTCCTCCTATGTCGGCGAACAAATTACTGATCTGAAAAGAACGAAAAAGAGTTTTATTATATGGCACGGATTACTTCCGGTAAAATCACGCGCTGTGATTGGTTGCTGACGTGGCAAGATTTCTTCGTAATGTCCGCGGCATTATGAAAATTGTTAATGCCCTACGATTGGAAACAAACAAAAAATCCTAATAAGAAACCTTTGTAGCCGAAAAACAACGAAAATAAATGAAATAAATGACAGTGAACATTATAAAACTAAATTCTAGTATCCAGACGAGAAAGAAAGAGCAGAAAATAACGGTAGTTTGGTGTTTTGACGAAGTTAAAGGAAGCGAAGACCAAGAAATACAAGATTGATTTTGAAATAAAAAGTGCCATATAATAAACTACTTAATAACCTCGAGCTTTCGGTCTTTACGGTAAAATATTAAACCTCGGTCTTGAACGTATCAACCTCGCGTATATATATATATCGCTCGGTCAATACAGCAAGACCTCGGTTTAATATTTTACCGTAAAGACCTCACTTTCGGTTATTAAGTAGTTAATACACCATTTTAACAAGTTTAATTGGATTATAACTTAATTATACTTAACATTAAAACAATAGAACATTAATAGTATTACATAGCAAGATATAAAAATATAATAATAAGATCCAAAGGGGAAAGATGCGAACGGGACTCTAAGGCCTATGCAAGGGACCCACCCACAATGAGTGAGCGAGCGAGCGAGTAAATGAGTGCAAGTGGGTGAGAGTGATTTAGTGAGTGTGAACCCATATCCCTAGAATTATCGTTTGTGTTGGGGTCAGGCCTGCATGAAGTACCTAAGTTAATAAATGTTATATTATTGGACATGAACTTACAACCGCTGTCTATATTATACGCGACTTTTCCCGCCTAAACCATCCTGTACTGTCATGGAAACATGAATGACGTAATTTCAACAGGAGAAAATGTCTAGTGCAAACACGAGGCAGAGCTGAGACTGTGTTTCCCTCTTTAAATGACGTAATTCATGTTTCTTTCACAGCAACAAAGGACGAGACTCTGCTGACGAATGATGGCGCAATCCATACCCAAACAGAGCAGACGTAGTGTAATATAAAATGTAAATCAAACGTGTCTCCACAAAGAGGTTATGTTTTTAGATCTGTTTGTTTGTTAGTCTGTCACTATCTAGGATATCTCATATAGCATTAACCGATTTAGTTTGATGTAACTTCATGGAAAAGTTAGAGACCAAGGATCAACCATTAAATTTTGATGAGAAATTTTATAACAATCTGACCAAACTGAGATTCTCTGAGTCAGTATAGAAGAAATGAATAAAAAATGCTCATAATCCTTATATTATATGAAAACTTTTTTATACAATGCCAGTATGAGTGCATTCAATTCAAGCATTTTATTCATACATCTGTAAGTCTGGTAAGGTGACCTGGTTAGCGCGGGTATCTTAATGTTTCTTTATTTTAAATATCTCTAATAACCCACTGCCTGGCGGAGGTATATGCTGTCTCTGACCGATGTCCTCTAGTTTTATAATTTAAGATAAACCTACCGAGTACGAAAACTGTTGATGAATTCGCATCAAATTAAGTTCTTCAAAGTAAATCTTTACACGAAGAAAGTCTCTCCTGCAAAGTAAACGTATATCATAGAGATGACGATAACAATCCTGGGAACATATGGATAAGAGCTTTTATTATATAGATGTGATAGATAAGAGCTAGATATTATATGGAGTGTTTTACTAGAAAATATTCGGTGACATATTTTCCATATCTTCACTAATGAAGATTCCATATCTTCACTAGTGAAGATATCTATGGACGTCATTTACCGCTTTTAATTCTCCATTGATTGATAATAAAAGAAAATTACACGGTGGCTTGACGATATGGATTCTATCTTCGAGTGGTGAAAACAAACAATATTTTACGAATGAACATAGCGAATGAATAAAATATTGTTTCATGACTGCATGTAATATCAAAAACTTCAAACATTGTTTTAAATATTGGAAAACTAGAAAGAAACAAAGAAAACTGGACTTGGCCTTCTACTTTTAGTTTTCATATTTTTCTCTAGGAAAAATGCAAGTACTGTTGCCCGCTGTCTTATACGTACGCGGGAAGCATCACGATTTTCGAACCGCTTGCCCAATCCGAAAGCTAGAAAAATTTTGACACTTGATATTGTCTGTCTAATGCCATATTCATTATTTGTGTTACTCTGTCAAACGCCAGACGATCTTACTCGTCAAAGGGAGAACTTTCAGACATCCTTGGGTTCAACCTCGTAAACATACCCAAAGAATGCTCCAGAAATTTCAAAGGCAATTATTCAAAATGGGAGCAGCGATGGGATTTTTGGCGCAGTATACTGAATTATCTAAAATATCTTTCAGAGACTGAATACATTACAAACTCTATAAAATAATAATATGCTTTTTAAATCGAACTACTTACTTAAAATCATCGTTAGTTTTAACGGAATTCCTGAACGTTGCGCTTCCGTTTAACTGCTTACGAAAAGCGGCCTTAATGAAAAGAGAGATTTGGGGAAGTAATTTACACATAATATGAGCTGCCGAACCGTATGAGCATTTATATAACTTATCGAATTCACACCTAATTGTTCAGGTTCGTCGACAATCTTTAAAGTGCCCCTAACCTCAACAGTTTTTATTGTCTTTTTTGGAAGAAATTTTAAAATGATAAAGAAACTTCTTTGGAATATTTTCGCTTTGTTTTTGAGATATTTCATTTTGTTTGATATGCAAATGTCCGGAATTTACTTCACCATGCATAATGACTTCTCAGAGAATGTTATATTTCTTTGCGTTCATCAAATAAAAACACTAAAGTATGAATAACATGTGTGCGTGTTTCTCCCACAACACCAAACTTCTCGATTTCAAAGGATTTCGTTCAAGAATGAAAGAGATACACAAACTTCTTCAATAAGGCATTATGCATGTGTGACGTAAATTCCAGACATTTGCATATCAAACAAAATGAAATATCTCAAAAACAAAGCGAAAAGGCGAAAATCTTCCAAAGAAGTTACTTTATCATTTTAAAAGTTCTTCCAAATCAGACAATAAAAATTGTCGAGGTTAGGGGCACTTTAAGATATAAGCCGTGTAAGCTGAGAAAATTGATTGGAAAGTTTATGTCAAATCAGGAAGAATTTGTATCCGATTTACAGCACCTGATTTAAACATTCATTTCTTTTGAATTTTCTTCATGAATTATTTTAATAATTAAAATAAATAAATATATATATATATATATATATATATATATATATATATATATATATATATATATATATATATATATATATATATATATATATATATATATATATATATATATATATAATATATATATATATATATATATATATATAATATATATATATATAATATATATATATATAATATATATATATATAATATTATATATATATATATATATATATATATATATATAAAAATAAGTTACACATTGGTGAGGTAAGATGTAGCATTCATATATGGAATTCTAATTTTGAAATATTAGTGTACCGAAACAATGAAATGGCGGCCATATTGGTGTCCCATCTTTATCTTGTGTAAATTAATTTAGCTTTATTTTTATTCAAACATTTCGTATTCAGTTCACCACCCAAATGGGGCCACCGATCACGTGAGTGAAAACGATCCTCTACGGAATGGTCAACTAGATTAGATAGGTAGATGTTGTTTTGTGTTTTACTACATAGTATTTAAAACATGAGTTGTAAGTTTTAAATGATGTTTTATCAGATTTCAAACACTAGCTGCCGACAGCGATAGCAGAGTGTTTCAGATCTCATAAAACACGTACTGCGGATGTTTTGAATAGCTTCGAAAATCATTAATAATTCATGAAGAAAACACAAAGGAAAATCACGAGCGACGCGTGACGTGTCTCTGTATGTGATAGTCACCCTCGCTTTTTTCGATGAACTTTTTCTTCGATTTTGCGGCTCAGACAACTTCAATTTTCAAAATTATTTCTATATGAGCTTATTATATGGATAGTTTTTGAAGCCATTTAAAACATTCGCAGTACGTGTTTTATCAGATCTAAAACACTCGGCTATCGCCTCGTGTTTTAATCTGATGAAACACTGCTCATGTTTTAAATAGTTGGCGTAGTAATTTTGAAAAATAACGTTGTCTAAGTCGAGAAAATCAAAGCTAAAGGTTGTGTAAATCAGGAGAATTCTTGAGAAAAGTACAGACAATCGGACACGGTACTGAATTTTTGTGTTTTCACCATGAATTATTAATGATTTTCGAATGTTGATTATCAAATTCATTAATAATTCATAAGGAAAATTCAAAAGAAATGAATGTTTAATCAATATTTGTAAATACTGTTAAACGGCCGATCTTTATGGACATTTACAATGGTGAGCCAAATACTTATCAAATTCTAAGTGTACACGATGAATACTTTGTTTAAGAGTTGTAAGAAACGTTAGATAAGCTCATTTTAACTCATAATATATAAATTTATGTAAATAATCTTATAGCTGATTAGTTTCAGGGCCACTAGGGAGAACAGTTTTTAACTGATAGTGTTACCCTGTTGAAATAAAGCTTATTATTATTATTATTATTATTATTATTATTATTATTATTATTATTATTATTATTATAGAAAAAACTGAATTTGAGCCGCTAGTGTCTAATAACTTTGATAAAACATTGATGTTTTATTAATCAATGTTTTAACAGTATTTACAAACACCTGATTAAACATTCATTTCTTTTGAATTTTCCTTATGAATTATTAATGCATTTGATAACTACTACTTAAGGAATAGATCCCTTACCTGACGTTGAGTAGACGTTTGTGCATCTGACAGTGTTGTTCTGTATGATACTGTTCTATGGAAGATACAATTTATATTTGTTTAGCCAGTGTCTGTGTTATAAATTCGCTCAAAACGATCAGTGGCTACTACTATGGGACAGAGGACAAAGTATCCATCATCTTCAATCCGTCACTGTCTTTCAGTCATAGTATTTTTTAAATATTAAAATATAGGGAACACACAGTCCAGTGAGTTATATGTGTTATTAAACAGTACCAGTAGTGTTTAATTTAAACCAAGTCATGAATACTGTGTGCTAACCTACACCGCTGTGGACATTTCTTTATGCATCCGTAGCGATCTTTCTTGTAATTATTTTCAACGTTTGCAAGACACTCAGCTAAACAGAGTGAAAATGAAAAAAAGAAATCATATTAGATTTAGAAAAATTTCGTAAAGGTGTGCTATGTGATTATTTAATAAAAGATATGGTATATGCTATACCTAATGTAATGCAATGTAATGCAATGTAATGCAATGTAATGTAATGTAATGTAAATGTGAGGTGAAGTAATATAATAATGTAATGTAATGCAATGTAATGTAATGTAATGTAAATGTGAGGTGAAGTAATATAATGTAATGTAATATGTAATGTTATGTAAATATAAGGCGAAGTAATGTAATGTAATGTAATGTAAGGTGAAGTGATGTAATGTTATGTAAAAGTAGATATCTAAAATTCTATAGCAGGCTATCTCTTTCTCTTGTCTGCATTCCCCTCCCTCTCTCCCTCCCTCCACAAGAGCCTGCTTGCAGGTTATGTACAATAAGCCCATATAGCTCTACCGCTGTATATATGTATGTGTATATATATATATATATATTACTTACATTCGACTTTGCTTGAACATACATTTCCTTTCACTGGATATTGGGCGTCTGTGCAGTTGCATTCTGTTTTTTGTTGTTCAACTAAACAGGTATCGAGGCAACTCTGTTAATCAAGAAAAGTTGTTGATCAGGCTACTTTTAAAAACATAAGGTGGTATGGCACTCAAGCTCATTTGCACATCTAAAAAAGTATTGAAACAAATTAACTTTTTTAATCTGTTAAAGTTGGGTTGTTCGGGTTTTATATTTTTCACATCTCTCTCCCGATGGGGAGCACCGGTGGCGTGTGCTAAAACTACAGCCCATTACAACTCCAATGCACGCAACCTACCTGTACGTCATCCAGGTGACAGTGTGCGCCTCAGAGCAGATGGAAGGTGGTCAAAGAAAGGCGAAGTAATGTCACGTGACCAACAGCCACGATCGTATCACGTGAAAACCGAGACTGGCAACGTTCTACGACCTACCTGTACTTCATCTTGTCTTTCTCGCTGTCGAAGGTGAGGGTGTTATAGATTTCACGACCCTTCTTACCAATGCACGTAAGGAGTATGCTTGATCTCACTTTTCTTGTCTTTCTTGGTGGCTGTGAGGTAAAGCTTGAGTTCCTGTTTCCCATGTCAGTGCGCTGCCTCTCACCGCTGCAGGCCAAAGTTAAGCCCGGTTGGACAGGATTATAGAGGGTGTTTACATGAGGCCAGCCTGAATTTTGCATTAAATTTCAGTTTTTGTTTACAAGGCTTGGTTTCGCTGTTGCTTCAAGATTTGTGTCAATTGCCTTACAGCTCGTGACCGACGGAGAATCATTATTTGATGTGGATTTGACACCATCTCATTTAAAACAACGTATTGAGTTTGAGAGGTATAAAAGTGCTTCAATTCGGTCTAGCGGGTGACTTGAGATTCTGTAGGCCGGCGTGAACTGAATCTCAGGCACCGACCTAAAGTCAGTCCGGCCTGAGTTCGAGCCGGCCTCATGCAAACACCCCCATAGTACTTGGCTGGGTGACCGTCTGCGAATAACCAGCGTTCTCGAACTAAGGGGTCGACTCATGTGAGTAGAGTTTAATTGGTCTCTCCTGTGCTTAATACAATACAATACAATACAATACAATACAATACAATACAATACATATATCTTATTAGACGTTTTGGTGTGTAGTATCGCTGTATATTTTTACGAGTTGTGCCGTATTATGACGAGCCCGCAGGGCGAGTCAAAATACAAACGAGTAAAAATATACAGCGATACTACACACCAAAACATCTAATAAGAGATTTATTATACAACTGCTCTGATCAACAAATTTTTATGGAAAAAGAAAACTCTAAAAAGGCCAGAGAAGTAGCGTGACTTGCACCAGGACAAAATAATAAGCATACATGAAGTAGTCTCCCGTGTGTAAATTTGATTGGCTAACAAAATCTGTCAAACCGGTTTTCTACTATCCAAATAACTAACTATCCAAATATCGCTGTATATTTGTACTCATTTTTAGCGTTATTTGGACAGTTTTTAATGCAATTGTATAATAAAATACAATATTTATTTATTGTCGATGGACGTGGGGAGTGGTTGCCCATTCTCCCGAGCCAGAGGCTCGTGTTGCAAACGCTCGACCATTAAAATAATATAAATACATAAATACATTACAAGTAATAAATAGGTATAACAATAACAGTTATAAACTAGGTTTAAAAATAATAGTTATAAGGACTATAGATAATTATGAAGATCTATATAGATAATTATGAAGATTATGAAGATTCGCCAGGTTTTCCGGTTTTCCTCCCTCCGTAAAATCAACACCTTCTTCCATTTTTGTTTCACTTTTGCCGACACTGGTCTAACATGTGCGGCTGCCAGAGCACCTTTAATATGCCTTCGACTTGGCCACGTTGGAATTTAATATGTAAATTGCTTTTGAAAAGCCCCTTGTCGGAAGAACTGAAGTAATTAAATATGTATGTATATGTATTTATTTGACTCTGAAATTCTTGGAGCATATTTTGGACATGTCCAATAAAACTAAAACCCGACAATACAACATTCATTTGATAGATTGAAAGAATTTTTGGGTATGCAAACGAGCTTGGGTACCATACTATTTAACGACTTAATTATTTCGTGAAATATATAGCACACACTACCTGAACTGTGTACGCAAGTAAACTGTCAGGACTGTAGATGCTTTTCGACTTCGAGATATCACTGATGCACGAATTGTTTCCAAACGGATCCACTCTTTCAATTACTTCCTGAGAATAATATCAAGAAAAAGTCTTCAATATACTGTGTTGAATGTTACTGCTGCGCAATACTCAATAGATAAATTTATGAAAGATTGTTATAAAGGAAACAAATAAGCAAAACCACTCCAACAAATTCAACTAAAATTTCGTTTCCAAATAATGTTATTTTAGCGCCAACGTTAAAAACATTGTAGTCAAAACCTTACTAAATTAAAATAGTTATTTAAACTAGTATACAGAATTGTTCAACCATGACTTGATGTGCTAGTATAAAATATTGGGTTTGTACTATTATTGGTGGTGGTGGTGGTGGTGATTGTTGTTGTTGTTGTTGTTGTTGTTGTTGTTGTTGTTGTTGTTGTTGTTGTTGTTGTTGTTGTTAGTGGTGGTGATTGTTGTTGTTGTTGTTGTTGTTGTTGTTGTTAGTGGTGGTGATTGTTGTTGTTGTTGTTAGTGGTGGTGATTGTTGTTGTTGTTGTTGTTGTTGTTGTTAGTGGCGGTGATTGTTGTTGTAGGTGCATGGTGATGGTGGTATTATTGTTGTTGTTGGTTGTGTTGATGTTAGTTGTTGTTGGTGTTAGTTGTTGGTGTTAGTTATTGGTATAATGGTGTTGGTGTTGTTGTTCTTTTTTGTTGTTCTTTTTTGTTGTTCTTTTATGTTGTTCTTTTTTGTTGTTCTGTTGTATCAAAATAATGAAAATAATGTACGAAGAACGATAATGGCGGTCTAGCAGGTTTATCTCAAGGAATGGACAACCAATTATTTTTCTAACTTTCCACAAACTCTCCCATGCATGGCGTTCGGACTGTATTAAGCATTGAGAGCAATGTTATCGAATTGTACTTATCCAATTCAGGAATAATTCATGAAGAAAGTTCAAAAGAAATGAATGTTTACTTTAACCAAGTGTTGTAAATCCGATTTACATAAACTTTCCAGTCGACTCTCTGAGCTTAAATAGCTTATATATATATCTTAAAGCTTGTTGATAAACTTGAGCAATTAGACGTGTTAAGTCGTATTCGGCTTGCCGTTGTAAATGCCCAATACAGCTCCGCCGTCATATTGTATATATTACTAATAATCATATTCTATTCCTTCTACACTAACCATGAACGTACCTTTCTTAAGGCAATGGATGTCGATGATCCAGGAGGTACTGACAGTCCTTCGTGAAATGGGAATGGATGTTGTTTGTTTTCTACGATGACTACTTTTATTCCAGCTTCCTGGCTTAGTTCTGAAATGTACTGGTGTTGCTCAATAAATATGTCCAATTGCAGTCCTAACAGAAATTGGAAAACGGTAAGTTATGTTTACAGTGTTTAGTATATACAACCGACATTTTAGACTAAAGTGCAACCGCCACACAGTAGAGTGAAACTTGCAGGTATGTGGGTGCCACGGGCTGGGGAAGGTTCATAGGGAAAACACGTTAAACATCGCATAAAAAAATAGAATCTGACAAAAATCATGCAGGGTGTTATGGAGGGAGGTGTTGATTTGCACTTCAAAAATTAATAATTCGTGAGGAAAACACAAAACAAAATCATGACCGTATCGTGTCTTTATATGTGATAAAGATATCTCCTGATTTACATAAACTTTAGCTTTGATTTTCTCGGCTTAGACAAGGTTATTTTTCAAACTTACTACGCCAATGAACTTACCAAGTGGTTCGTATTTGAAGCCGTTCAGTAAACTCGCAGTTCGTGTTTTATCAGATATAAAAACACTCGGCTTCGCCTCGTGTCTTTATATCTGATAAGACACTCCTGCTCGTTTATTAAACAGTACAACGAATGCGTAGTCATGCAGGCGGTGTTAATAGTCACTAGAGAGCTTAAGCATATTAGGCGTTTTTGAGACACGGACGGTGACCGGAAGAACAGGAATACAATACAATACAGAACTACTGAACCGCGTATTCTTTGAAAAGACTTTTTTACCCAAAACAAAGGCTATGAATAATCACATATCTGGGCTGTTAACTCATAAGCTTAAATTTCATCTTTTTATAAAAATACAGATCCTTTATTTTATATTGTAATGTAATGAAATTATCCCCCTTAAAATACAAGTTTTCTACTTTAAAAGTATGTCTCATTGTAGTAAGACAACGATGACAGGCCTCAACGTTCTAGAAGTTCCCGTCGTCTCAAGAACGTGAAAATGCTCTTGGGATTTTAAATTGCTCATTATCATTGTTTTGAATGAAAAATGCTATTGAATTCAATCGCCGTCCGTGGCTCTAAAACACCTGTATGCTTAAGCGTGGTTCTCATATGTCGCCGATCGTCGGCGATTTGTGATTTAGATGCATGTTAAAACGGGAAGTGCAGCAGCATGTTAAGTAATAAAGAACAATGCAGAAAAGCAGTGCTTTTATTCTTTTACTTAACATGCATCTAAATCATGGGTCGGCGACATATGAGAACCAGGCTTTAAGCCAGTTTTCCACTAGGCGATTTTTTTCGCGCGAAGCGACTTTCTTTTGTTCGAATTCAATAGATTTCTGATTAGTTCCAGCTCAGAGCTCATGAGACAAAAGAAAAAGTCGCTTCGCGCGAAAAAAGTCGCCTAGTGGAAAACCGGCTTTAAGCTCTCTACTCTCCGCAACAGCCGCAAACGGAAACAGGTGAAGTCAGCACGCAGGCTACAAACTGGCAGGCGAGCAGTAGTGTGGCAAACTTTAGCGAAGAAGATTGGAAACTTTTTCCAAATTTCCCGCGACAAAAATCGTGCGTTTTTATTTATTATTTTACTTACTTAGTACACCTTTATTTATTTAAATTTGCGAAACGTTTATTAATTATGTAATATTTGTTTATTATTACTATTCGAAGTGAGATTTACTTTGAGATACGATGCATACCGTAGTTTGGTCCAGCCTTTGTTGTTCTCAGTGGGACGAGTTCGGTGTTGTTATCATCAAAACCAAAATTAAAAGTATAGCAATTTCCATATTTCCAGTTCCACGAATGTCTCCAGTACTTTCTAAAAAAGCTTTAACATGAAATTTAAAGTGATTAGATGAACTTCAAAAGCTCATTCATAATTATTAATAATAATTATCAAAAACTCATTCATAGAAAAAGGAAAGAAATCCATGTTTAATGAATGCAAGTCAGTTCTGCAGCTCGTGTTTTTAAAACTCATAATTCATGCAGAAAAGACAAAAATGGGTCTTAATTAGCATGCTGCAAATCGGATACAGCATTGTCCTAGTTTGCGTAAATTTTCCCTTCGATTTTATACTCAACTAAAATGGCTTGAATCTCCAAAAGAATTAGTAAACACTACAAATCCCTAAAAACTTTGTTTTAAGAAAACAAATCTTGTTTTAAGATTTTCTTTCCCGTCTGCAAGATATTTATTTGACAAGATATTTTGTCTTAAAACAAATTTTTAAATATCTTAAAACAAGAATATTAAAATAAGAAAATTTATCTCGACAAGATTTGGAAGTTTTGTAGTGAACATTAGATGTTTTATTAGATGCATCCGTATTTTATTGATACTCTAATGTATTTATTGCTTATATAAGTGAAGATACTTTTTGAGTAAGAGCTCGTTTCAACAATTATGATAAACAACAACTGTAGGGAACCATGCTTACCCTTTATTACACTTGACACCCATCCATTGACAATCAACAATCAAGCTATCGAACTGATGACCTGACTGTGTTAATTCTTTAAGGGAATACTTCGTACTTGCTTGCAGTATAAGCGCTTCTAGTATGTTCTCACTCGAAACAGAATCAGCGTCTATTTGATTTGAATGTGCAATACCACTTTTGGCGGCGATTTTGTTGATAAAAAAATCCTTTCTTTCTTTGGTGTTTGCCCATCCATTTTGATGTGATTTCTTCGACTGACGGCGTTGATTCATTAGGATCTGATCGAGGTCTCGCAGCTTTTTTCTCAAAGCTTTTTGACGAAACTTGTTCAAATTACAGACAGTGACTGATGGAAATGACATGTCCTAATAGAAAAGGAATATGCGCATGCGTTGGCGTTATCTTCAACTACATGTCTACAATTAATTCTTTGAACGTTTTCATGGCGATAAAGTAATATAAATAAGTTTTGTGGAAACACCACGTAAACTATTTCTTTGCTAAGCTTTCTTTTTTAACTATTTCTTTGCTAAAAGAAATATTAACTATTTCTTTAACTATTTCTTTGCTTTTTTTTCTTTTTTTCTATTTCTTTTCTTTTCTCTTTCTTTCTTTTTTAACTTTTTCTTTCTTTTTTAACTCTTTCTTTTTTAACTATTTCTTTCTTTTTTAACTATTTCATTTTTAACTGTTTCTTTCTTTTTTAACTATTTCTTTCTATTTCTTTTTTTTCTATTTCTTTCTGTTTTAACTATTTCGTAAACTATTTCTTTGCTAAGCTTTCTTTTTTAACTATTTCTTTGCTAAATTAACGTGATACGCCATTGTATTCTTACGTGATTTAATTGATCAGTTGCGAAGTTTATAAATGACGTGAGCCAACAACTTGTTGTCATTGCTCTGATGAAGGCCTGAGTCAACAGGCCGAAAGCTTAGCAAAGAAATAGTATGCGTTGGCGTTATCTTCGACTACATGTCTACATTTTCTCACTGAGGTCAAGACTTTTTTTCCAGCTTACTGTACTTCAGTGTAATACTTTTTAAGGATCCGGCACAATAGGCTTCTTGAATCCCGAATCGCGCTCGATACTTGCTACTCTTTCCGTATCCCGGCACGGTTTGGTTAGCTGATCCAATCCCGACCAATGTCTTCGTTATTTAGAAATCC
The DNA here is from genome assembly GCA_964035015.1 of Corallium rubrum. NCBI lineage: Eukaryota > Metazoa > Cnidaria > Anthozoa > Scleralcyonacea > Coralliidae > Corallium > Corallium rubrum. The sequence continues at coordinate 8,967,158 of OZ036000.1, forward strand.
TGAATCCCATGCATTGTTCAATCTCCGTATTCCCCGAATCACGACAGCAAAAATTTCTAGGTCTCGTTTTCCGTCATTTTTTTGAAATCCTGAATCCCGTTTCTCTTGTATATCGTTTGTCGTTATCAAAATAATCAATCGATATTCCGCCTCTCGATTCATAAACCTATTGTGGACCCTCCTCTTTTTATGCTGCGCATACACCCATACACCAAATCGTAGTTTCATTTAGGCTCACGTGCAAATTAGTTTCCTATTCAATTTGGGCCCCTATGCAAATTACATCGTGTCTATTAAAGCATAACGGGAAGATAACATAGGTTGACTTGGGACTGTTTTTTCATATTTTGAGTTCATTATTTTTAGACACTACGTTTAGGATTGTTGTCAGGGATAATCGATAAGCAAATTTTATCCTTATCGAATACCTAAACATTAAAAAGTTTCTGAAATCAGAAATGTTATGTTCACTACGGCTTCTTCAGCCTCATGTTATAAATGAACTACGTTTTATCCCAACTCAGATTGTATGCGCAGTCGAAACTCCGATTTCGTCTATAGAGCATGCAAAAATATATCGAGAGCCAAAAGTTGGAGCGTGGGCGCTATTAATACTGATAAGCAAACTTGTTGGCCTTTTAGCCACAACAGATAATTTAACCATAGTATATGAGCATATGCATGGTAATAACATAACAGACGTTTGGTAGACGTTCATCAAGCTCAAGTATACTCAGAAAAGATTTCTTAGCCCCAGACGTGGTTCGAACCTGCAATCTTCTAAATACCAGTTATCTAACCATTGGGCCACTGAGACTCAGATGGAAAGCTAAGGTTGCAAATTCATATATATAGTCATATATGTGCTCCTAAGTTGTAGCGTTTGCATATGAGGTGTAGTTACAGCATAGATAATGGAGGGGAGCTGGACAGGAAACTTACGAAACCGGAAGCGATGTTTGCACAACTTGCTATGGTAAGTATACATTTATAAGGGACTAATGCACCTAACGGGTTGTCCCGCATGGCTAAAATCAAACACTGCTCATGGACTTAAGTGATATTACACTATTGTTTAATTTTAGCAATAGCTGATCCTGGCCGTGTAGGACCATCTGTTTGACCCTAATAAGTGTAGAATTACCATAGTAGACTTGTGCAAACACCGTTTCCGGTTTGGTAACATCGTTTTAAGTTTCCTATACAGTTCCCCTTCGATTATCTATGGTTAAAGTGGTATGGTAAGTTTTACGTACGAGCTTGGTGTAATGCAACAGACGTTAGGTAGACGTTCGTCAAGCTGCTCAAGTATACTCAGACAAGATTAGCAGGTTCGAACCCTGTCTGGGGCTCAGAAATCTTTTCTGAGTATACTTGAGCTTGACGAACGCCCACCTAACGTCTGTTACATTACACCAAGCTCGCAAACGTACCACATGCACTACATGTATACGTACAACTTATCATAACTCTGATATTGATTTATAATCTTGTTATCTTCTCACCTTCTCAAACACCACGTCAACAAACGTTGCTGTTGGCTTACCCAAGTACTCCCCAATTAATTCATAGCATAAGAATATCATTGTTCCGTAACAAGCTATACAAAGCAAGGCCCATATAGAACGAAGGAGAAGTGGTTTGGAAGAGAACACTTTATTAATACCACCTGCACTGGACTCTTCGACGAACTCTCGAAAGAGCTTGCGGTATTTGCCGTTATTTTTATCTTCCACTGTCAAATCTTTCTCCACACTGGACTTTCTTGGTTCCTCCATTTCTATCGCAACCACTTTGGTATTTCTGAAACGTTATTAAGCCGAATGTTATTTTGTGAAGTTTTGCTATAAGTATTTTAAGGCATTTTTATGTTTCACTGATTTCAATATGCAGATTAAGAAATGTTATCCAGCAACACCAGCAAGTTCCCTACAAATTTTTATTGGGTGTCAAAATTTATGCATGTGGCATGTCCAGCTTTCTGATTGGTTGAGTGGTGTTCTAGGAATACTTCTCCCTCTACGACAATATGCATGCGGCATTCTGAAGTTGATATAATGAAGTATATGTAATAATATTTTTTTCAAGAATTCTTTTTCAAATATGAGAATCAAAATTGAAATATGAGAATGAAAGGGACTATGTCACCCTATTTTTAGCAATTTTTAATTTCTTACAGAAACAAAGTTGTCTTAAAATTGCATCAAATCTTACAATAACGGTTTTATATTATATAAAAATATAAAAGAGATATAGAACCTGCACAGAAGTACGAATGGTTGAAATTAAAACGAGATTGAAAGGGATTGAAAATGTGACATCTTGATTTGTGTTGGCCCGGCAGCAATCGAGCTTAGGCCAATTTGTGTGCATGTATTCATATTTTGAAGTTTATGTGTACAGGGCCCAAGAAAAATGCCCCCCATTCTTTAATTTGGGTACAAGAAGTAAATTTTTATATCACGCCGAAAGCCCATCTTTTGTTGTCTGAAATTTTCAGAGCTAAATAGTTATCTACTCGCTTCCTGGAGTCATTTAATGAGGCAACATCAAAATTTGAACCTGTCCAAATTATGCAAATTATCTATGCTACCAACAGATTTGGAAAAATACAGGGTGTCCCAAACGAATGCCGCCGTTTTTGTTTTGACCACAGCTTTGTTTGAGCGCGGAATACAAGTTTGAATACATATGCATGTGAAATCTGACAACAGGGGAATAAAGTTTGATTCCAAATGAAGCAATGCGGCATCAAATCACGTGGGGTTTCCATGCACATGTTTGCCATGTAGGCAGAAGCACACTCTACTTCATCCGTCTTAAGATGGTTGGACAACAATTCACTCCCGAGGAAAGAGCATTCATGGTACTGTCCTATCATGAAACAAGAAGCCCAACAAGGACAATGGAAGCCTTTAGGAGAAGATTTCCAAATCTTGACTTAGCATACATAATTTGGACTAGTTCAAATTTTGAAATTGCCTCTTTAAATGAATACAGGAAGCGAGTAGATAACTACTTAGCTCTGAAAATTTCAGACAACAAAGAAGGAGGGATGGGCTTTCGGCATGATATAAAAATTTACTTCTTATATTATAATTGAAGACGGTGCACCTCATAAATGGATGGCGGGCATTTTGGGGGGGACACCCTACTGCATTTGTTCATTTGAAAAATAATTTTTGAATACATTATGCGATTGCAATGAAGAAAATCGTTTACTCGAAATTGCATAGGCCGTTGCTTCGACATTTTCGCCCCAAAAATCAAGTAATTATTGCAGCCGTTATATTAACCAAACCGTGAGCCTAAATATTTCATGTATGCGGCGCAGGCTATATAGGTATTGGTCGGCGTCAGTCAGTCGATAGAAGTAAAATTAAAAATACCGAACGACGCAAGATTCAATTATCTTTGTTGCCGAAGTAATGAGACTTGAAAGATTAAAGTCAATACAAGTGTGCAAGTCTATTTGCATGATATAATTTGTAGGTTAACATCAAATGCATGACATGAGCACAGTTCTCCGTCGAAAAATTGCGAATTAATGAAGAAAACTTAAAAACAAAATCAGGACCTGTGTGATTCAGGTTGTATTGCATCACGTATTCGCGGCAACCGTTAACAAAAACTTTGGAGCAAGTAAAATATACTGCATATACATCAGACAGATTCAGACTATATATAATTATAGGGTTCTTACGAAGTGAAAAATTAAGTAAGCTGCCGAGATTTTATGTAGTTAAGGTTACAGGATACCCTAGGAAGCCATTTCAAGAAATTTGTTACCGCTCGCTCAATTTTTTCCCGATTTGTCTCAAATTTGCACCAAATGTAGTTAAGTATGTGACGGACACTATCGTATTATACAGTAAATAAGAAATAAAATATTGTTGCAGATGTACTCATCAGTTTAAAATCACAGTACCTTCGCGCCGCGGTTGAAGGCGGTCTTTGGTTTTACCAAAAAGCTCTCAATTTATCACATTTACACTTCTCAATGTTTGTTCTAAAAAAGTGTGTTCGCGCGTTTTATTTACGTAAAAATTACCTGAGTTACAAGCTTTTATTTGTCAATTGCTTGTGCCACAACATAGGCCGAGAAATAAAATATCCTAGCTGCTAAACCACTACATTAATAACAAAATGCGAAATACTGACGTTTCGAGCGTGTTGCTATAATTATGATACGTATTTTAATTTGCACTCGTCATCTTTAAGTATTTTACACTCATCCGCACCACTTTTTCATTTTTCCGCTCTATATAAAACAGCACTCTACTTTTTTACAGCCAACCAATCATCTCTGTAACTTGAATTCAATGTCTTCTTTTCTGAACCGTCGTATATAAACGCAAGCGACGATTCCTTGCAGGTTAGTTTTTTCTTTGAAATTTTAACAGTAACCTGCGCTATATTGCTTTTTCAATGTCACTTTGGCTTGTTATCAGATTTAGCTCAATCTATAAGGCTAACGCGAAACTTATGATAATTTTGCAGTTCATATAAAAGGCAGCTCATATAGCTTGATAAGATCAGCCATTTATTATTTTTTTGTTTGCCGTTATTATTATTCCTTACCTTTCCATACAGAACATATTGCATTCACGTCCGATTATATAACTTGTATATTAAGTAACTTCCAAAGGGGGAATCGATCGTGTCTTCTTGGTTAACTTATACACCAAACTGTGTCAAATAATACAATATCATATATTTGATTCTATTCTCCCGCCGCATTAAAATATTGAAATACTTTCGAACATTATTTACTTCGTGCACATACAGCTGGGAACACTTGCGTATTCAATTATCTCGGAGGAGAAAAAATGAAACATTTTCATACCAAAATCACATCTTTTCTCGTAATACTAATTAAAGTTGAAAATTATGTGGCACAGCAAGAGCTGTGAAACATCTGTATTTGACGCAATATTAACATTTCATTGAGTGAAATGCCAAGGATATTTAACTATTTATAATTTATAATAAATAAACAACAAACGTTTTTGGCATAAAGTTGGTTGATGACTATACGTCGAAAAGGTTTCGTTTTTTATTGTAAATGGTTAAATATCTTTAGCCTTTTATTCAATGATTCTGAAATAGCGAACATATATAACATCATTAACATTTGATGAGCACAAAAGCAGTTGGAAATTTGTAAGATGAACTCAAGATATGGGCACTGCAAGCTGTTGGAATATTTTTAACAATAATGTTCTTTACTCCTATCATGTGTACTGGACACAGAGTTTTTGAATCATTTGAATTACTTCAATTTTTAAAAAAATCTTCGGCTAAACTTTGCAAGCCAAGGAACGCGAATCCAACTATTCTTTTCAAAAATTATAGCAAAGTTTTTTAAAGAACGAAGCAATTCAACTGCATGATTCCAAAATTCTTTGTCCAGTATATTTACATGTGTGTGACGTATTCTGTATCCACAACGGAACCGTCACATTGCCTATTTTTACAAAATTTATTTAGTTATGTGCATGCCGCGGTTATCGACTCGACCGCGACTTTGTAATAAAATCGAAATGTTCGCAATGTTACTGACAATAGTCCTATACAGTTAGTTATTGACTGTGTCATCCAGTACACAAAGTAGGACGGGCAAAAGACCATTATTAAATATGTTCATGCATGTAATTTTTACTGTAAGGTTCATGAAGTGAATTTAGTATGTTACCGACTCTGAAGACAACTTTGTAATAAAGTCGAAATCTTTGCAATGTTATACAATCATGCAGTGCGTCTGCACACAAAGTAGGACGACCAAAAGACCATTATTATTTTTATTATTATTATTACTATTATTATTATTATTATTATTATTATTATTATTATTATTATTATTATTATTATTATTAAAGGTGTATTGCCATCAACTGTAAGGTTTATAAAATTCATTTACTGGTTAGGTCATTGACTTGATATGTTTTAAGACGACTTTGTAATAATGTCGAAATATTCACAATGTTGCAATCAGTGCTAGTTGTATAGTTATTGACTTTGTCGGCCAGTAGTACTATTTACAATATGAATGTATTGGATATACAACGCGTCCACTCATATTGTAAATACACAATTGTCATATCCAATACAACACGGACATGCACGAATATAATTGTAAATAGCTTAAAATACTCCGAGTCTTTGGTGTAAATATGAGTAATATTTGTTCAGATTAATTCAGAAAAAGCTCAATTTCAATATTTTAGAGCTGAGATAGACCTGATATACAACCACCACTAGTGGTTGTATCAAATGATACAACCACGCGTGGTTTGTATCATATATACAACCTTCATCACGGTCATGATTTCTTTTGTGTTCTCTTCATGAATTATTAATGAGTATTTAAATGAATATAAATATATATATATATATATATATATATATATATATATATATATATTCAACTCATTAATAATTCATTTAAAACTCATTAAAAATTCATGAGGAAAACACAAAGAAAATCCATGTTTATTGAGGGTCTATATATGTGTTATAGATTCCTCTTGATTTACATAAATTTAGCTTTGATTTTCTCGACTTAGACAATGTTTTTTTAGAAAAATTACTACGCCAATGAACTTACCAAATAGATCGTTTTAGAAGTATACCCCGATATATACAGAACGGCCACTCATTCTGTATAAATAGTACATATATATTAAAGCTAAAAGACCATTATTATTATTATTATTTATTATTATTATTATTATTATTATTATTAAAGGTGTACAACCATTGACTGTGCATGAGGTTTATAAAATTCATTTAGTTTTCCTATAATCTATACTCGATATGTCTAAAAATGTTTTTTTTTTGTAATAAGGTCGAAATATTATATGCAATTTTAAAATCTGAATATCTCTCTCTCTCTCTCTCTCTCTCTCTCTCTCTCTCTCTCTCTCTCTCTCTCTCTCTCTCTCTCTCTCTCTCTCTCTCTCTCTCTCTCTCTCTCTCTCTCTCTCTCTCAACAAATGGAGATACTTCCCATCCGTACTTCCCACATCACCTGCATTTTACACCACAAGAAATATGTAAAGATGAAAAACAAACAACAAAATAGATCAATGTTTAATAATATACTCACCAAACCAAAACCGCTCGGTTATTATTTGAACGAAAAACTGTCGTTATCTTAAATATCCCGCGCTCTACTTCGGTGAATAGTTGATAAATATCTAGAGTTTTCAAAATCACTTCGTTATTCGGAATTTATTTTATTTATATATACTTTTTAAAATTGTCGACTGCTTGTGGACTGTTTTTGTCCCTATTGACTCGATTATATATTGCCTAAAACGGATATTGTCATTAAAATTTGACAGACGTACCCGGCCTGATTCATTGGCCGTTCAAATTGAGGCAGATCAGTGATTTTGATCTAATTTGTTTTAATATAGCATTATATAGCTAACACATAGCAACTCTGTTTTGTTGGGGTTTTTTTGTTGCTATATTTGGAGAAAAATTTATAATGCAAAGTCTCGATATTGTATATAGTGGAGCCTAACTGGCCAAAACTTAAGTATCTTTTTGTTCGTGTTCAAACTTGCATGTGGGCCTGCATGCAGTTGTCCTCACTTTGCAGCACGGCGAGGAAAACATGTGTTTGGTATAATGAAACAAACAATCATCCAATAGCAGCGTTTGGGTTCAATAGCTCAAACATGGTATTAAAATATTAATAAGTTCATATAGTTAATTCATTGTTACCTTTTCTGGGTTTCCATCACCGATCTCTAGGTTTGCATGCAGAGACCATATTCCGATTGGCTATATATGATCGGATTAAAACGTCTGGAGATATATGTATTTAGTTTAGCTTTTGGTGTTAAGTTTGTCTTAGACAACACTCAAAATGAAAGAGTAACATCTTTTGCAGTTTTTCGTTTTCTTGCTTCGTTATTGAGATATTTCAGTTTGTTTGATATGCAAATTAAACATTTTGACGTTACACATGCGTAACGACATATCGGAGAAAGTTATATCTTCGCTATTATCGAACGAAATCACTTGAAAATTTACATGTTTGATGTTCCTAGAGAAACACATGCAGATGTTTCCTTTGACGTGATTTCCTTTGATAATAGCAAAGATATATAGCCTTCTCTGATAACTCCATTATACACGTCTGATGTTAAGTTCAGTGTCAATATGCATATCAAACAAACCGAAATATCTCAACAACAAAACGAGGTAACGAAAAACTGCAAAAGATGGTACTCTAACATTTTAAGTGCTTTTTCAAATAGCACCGATTTGATTTTCGTTTCTTAGGCACTTTAAGATTCAGTTATAATCTTAACCTCCATAAGGGTTCGTTTGTTTAAGTCCATTCCGGAATAGCTGGAATAACGTATATACGAATCGCTAGTTAGTTAAGAGACCTTCCTATAGTCCAGAATGATCGGAATACTACTCGTTGAGCTCTCCAGATTAACCAGAATTACCTTATCGTTTGAAAAACGAGAGAAAGGCTATTCCGAAGTATTTTAGAAATTAATATATTCTTAATTAAGGTGGCTCCATGTAGTTTCTTGAAAAATGGAAAATTACTTTTGCTCGGTTTGCAAGTCAGTTGGTCGACCAGGGAAAATATACACCATTTGCACGATTTCTTGTTGTGCGCAACATCTTACAAATATTAAGTGTAGCGAGCGAGCAGCAAGATTTTGAAAATTTGAAAGTACAATGAACACCAACAGACTCTAATTTTAGTCTTTGTTTACGTCTTGTTAGTTGGAGGGGTGGCGGCGATTCGAACGTAACGGCTTATCAAACCAAGTAGAATGTGTTTGAGTTTTAAAAGTTAGGAAATTATAACAGGAACTTCGGAACTTTAAACAAGCAGTTAGGAAAATTCAATCAGATACACCAGATCATCCAGAAGCAACACCAGTACACCTATATGTACGTAGTTCCACGATGCAAAACGACAACACACCAAAGATCATTTTGGATAAGATCAACTAGAACTTGGAACACTCTAACTGATAAGTTAGACTTAAGCATGATTAGTCTTAATTTATTTAAGTCTGTAATGTTTAATTACTATTTCACTGCCTTGGAGAAAATGTACGACTGTGAAGATCGACGTACATTTAAGACGATCTGTCCAAGATGCAACAACTCACGGAGCCTATTAGGCCCAATAAACTGTAGTTATTAGAACTGTAATTATTATTTTATTGTCAATTGTCTATATTTATTGTTTTCAGTCTTTTGTGGGCCCGCAGTAATTGGCCATGCTGCTACGGACACCCAGCCATCTTCTTTTTAGTGTTATTATTTTCAGTATTTATGTACATAATTAGATGGCAAAGCTGATAAAATAAAATAAAATAAAATAAAAATAAAATAATTTATGTGGAAATTTGCAGGGAACTTAATCAAATTTGCAAAGGAAATCAATCAAAATTGCAATCAAGTTAGGAACTCAAAAGAAGAACACTTGACGTAGTTTACCTGTAATATCTAATTTTTAGTTAAAATACAAAACCTATTAAAAATTGTTTATAGGTATATTGCCTTTTTAATAAATAATAAATATGGAAGAGGGCGCCATCTTACATGAATATACTATAAAGAAGTGTACTCAACTTCTTTCGTGTTCAAATGACGTCAAACGTGTCTTTATAAGAGTACATATGCACGGAGCTTTATGTTTTATTTTTTAAGTACATATAAATACTATACACACTGTGAAAACCTTAGGTTTCTTCACCACTTCACTACTAGTCCCATGTCTAAGTCTAATTTCTAGTTAAAATACAAATCCCGATCAAGAAAATGCAGGTGTATGTATAGCCTTCTTAATAAACAGGAAATATGGAAGCTCTGGGGACTAATCTAGCCCTTCTTACGAATAATGCAACTATGAAAATCTTAGGTTTTTTCGCCACTTCAGTATAGTTTAATGTCTAATTTATAGTTAAAGTAAATACAAATCCCACTCATTGAAATATTAAAATACAAATCCCACTCCTGAAAATTCAGGCCTTTTTAATAAACAATAAATATGGAAGCTCTAGGGCGCCATCTTACATGAATATACTGTACATACAAATCATACACTGAAAACCTTAGGTTTCTTCACCACTACTTCACTAGTCCCATGTCTAAGTCTAATTTCTATTTATAATACAATTATGAAAATCTTAGGTTTCTTCGCCACTTTAGTAGTCCCATGTCTAATTCTTAGTTAAAATACCAACCCAATCAAGAAAGTTTAGGTACATATATTGCCTCCTTAATAAACAAACAATAATCAAAATAAACAATAAGCAATAATAAACAAGCATTCAATCAACTATCAACGACAAACAAACATTAAACAAACAAACAAACAAACAAACAAACAAACAAACAAACAAACAAACAAACAAACAAACAAACAAACAAACAAACAAACAAACAAACAGAGGTGAAAACATAACTTTCTGGCGAAGGTAATAATTTATTGTTGACTGTTTGTTTGTTTGTTTGTTTGTTTGTTTGTTTGTTTGTTTGTTTGTTTGTTTGTTTGTTTGTTTGTTTGTTTGCTTGTTTGTTTGTTTGTTTGTTTGTTTGTTTGTTTGTCTGTTTATCTGCTTGTTTGTCTGTCCGTCGCCAGGATATGGATATCTCACAAAATACGGCACAGATTTTCACGAAATTTTGTGGAAAGATTGATCATAGACCAAGGACCAAGTCTTTCAATTTCGGTTGAATCTGGATGAAATTTAGATGAGAAATTATAATAAAAATCTGACCACACGTTTCTTCGTGTAGAAGAAATGCTTGTTTGCGCTCATTATCCTTATTCTAAATACAAACACTTTTTCATAGTTTAAGCCTAGTTCTCACATGTCGCCGACCGTCGCCGATCCATGATTCAGATGCATGTTAAGTAATAAAGAACAATGCAGAAAAGCACTGCTTTCTACATTGTTCTTTATTACTTTTCTTTTTTACCGTTTTAACATGCATCTAAATCACAAATCGGTGACCGTTGGCGACATATGAGAACTAGGCTTTAGGTACGAGTGCAATCAGGCATTTTATTCATACATGCATGTGTACCGTATGTCTCGTGAACTCGCCTGGTTTGCGGGATGGCTCGTTTTCTTTTTCAACGTCTCTAATAACTCATTGGCGGAGGTATATGCAGTCTCCGAGTGCCTTCTTGTTTATAATAAGTTTTAAAAATTACAGCTATGCGAACTAATAAAATTGGGGCTGTTCTTATATAAGCACAGCTAGCCAGAAGAAACCACCTACACCAGTACCTACGGTATATGCAGTTCTACTTAATCAGTAATAGCAATAAGTTCACTATGCTGTGATGAATACGCGGGACTTTTAGCTGTGAAGTTGTACGCCCATTTGGCGGGAACAAGGGATTGCGGACAATAACAACGCCATATCATCGCTGTCTTTTCAACCTGTCCACCAAGCCTTGCATACGTATCAGTACACGTAGAACTAGTTATTGTATCTCTACACCACTTTGTTCTCTTAGTCAGCACAGTATATCCTGCAAACACAGATAGAATCAATTTTACAGCAAAAACCTGTGTGTCACGAATTCCCCCATTTCGTGTCGTGAAATAGACCCCAACATACATAAGAACTTGTTCAGCCTGAAAAATGAAACAGGTTCTTATTTCCAAGAATCACTAAATTAAAATGTTTAAGTGCCTTATATGAAACGAATTAAGTCTGTCTTATTTGAAAGAAAGCTTAAAATGATAGAGTAACATTTTAAGACTTTTGCAGTTTTTCGTTTCCTAGTTGCTTCGTTGTTGAGATATATTAGGACAGGTTGTTTGATAGTGGAAATTAAATACCTTGACTTCACATGTGCATATATAATGACATATCGGAGAATGTTGTATATCTGTCTGTATTTATCTTTATTATATATGTTTGGCATGTTGTGGAACATAGTCAATCGAGATATGGTCTAGAAACTCGGCAAACTTCAAAGCGCCTATAATGAGCTGTGATTTTATGTTGAACCGTACCTTACACCGTGCACATCCTTTGTTTTAGGTTTATTAATATTTAAATAGCACGGTTGAGTGATTGAACTGAACGTTGCTATTGGACAATTCGTTCATTATACTAAAATACAATGTGTTCAGTGCATGACCGTGCACCGTGCACAAAAATGCATAAAGGCGAACAAGAAGATAGACCAAAGACTTTAGCGGAGTTTCCAGACCATATCTCGATTGACTATATGTGTGGAAGAAACACACCCACATGCTTTCTTCGAATTAATTTGCTTTGATAATAGAAACGATATGTAACCTTCTCTCTGATAAGTCAAAATATTTATTTCTAAAATCAAACAAACTGAAATATCTCAAGTAACGAAGCAAGGAAACGAAAAGCTGCAAAAGATGTTACGTACTCTGTCACTTTAAGTGTCCTTTTTAAATAAGACAGACTTAATTCTTGTTTTTTATAAACACTTATTGGTAATACTTAAGATATACAGGTTTTTTAGTAAGTCATTTTCAGGTGACGTCAAAGTCATTTACATGTGAAACATGGAAGAGTTATAAACGCCAAACCTTACTGATATTTCTATAACTTTTTTAACTAAGGTAGCCGGGATCCGCACGTTCTAGTTATTTCATATGAAAAGAAACTTTATCTTCATATGGGAAGCGAGCCAGTCCGGCTAGGTGAGATCCCACTTGAGCTAGGCGGGATCCCGGTGAAGTGGGATGAAAGTTTTCCATATGAACACAAACTTCCCGGGCTGGCCCAGGGAACCGGGATGATTTGTGTCGCGAGAATTTCCCTGGGCCGCAAAACAAGATTTCAATCAACTTTAAGAAGCTATTACGTCTAAACTAAACTAATTCTTTATAGCAAATTTATTTTATGCAAGTTTTAAAGCCACAGTAAGGTCCTAACAAAACGAGCCAGCCCGGTTAGCTGGGCTAGCCCAGCTCATTTGAACAGCCCCTAAAATTCATCCCAGCTAGCTGGGCTGGTAAAAGTCATCCCGGCTGGCCCGGCTCATATGAACAGAAAGAAAGAAAGTCTATTTGGAACTCAAATTTTCACTGCATAAACACCTTAACCCTTTCTTGCGCATTGTTGCATGTGGAACAACTTTATCTTTTTACTCTGTCTAACGCCAGACGATTTTACTCGTCAAAAGGGAGACGTCTTCTAAAGCTATGCGTGAAAGGATTAAAGGGCATTGGCAATAAAAATTAAGTTTGTCTAATTTGAAAGAACTCGTAAAATTGTAACAGAAGATCTTTTACAACTTTTTCGTATCTTTCTTCGTTTTCAAGATATTTCAATTTGTTTCATATGTAAATGAGATGGTCTCTGACGGCAGAAGTGCATGGGTGAAATATTTTCACATGTAGCAAAACAAATTATATCTCTAAGTTTGTTCAACGAAATCAGTTGAAACTGTGCACATAAAAACTCCTTGTGACGCTGAACATTTGATGTTGAGCAATTATAGATATGTAATTTGCTCTGTATGAAAAAACTGTACCTCACTCCTGACGTCAGAACCCATCTCATTTACATATTAAACAATTGAAATATCTTGAAATCGAAAAAAGACACGAAAAAGTTGTAATAGATCTTCTAGTTAGTTTCAGAAATTGCAGCTGGATGTTAGTAATAATTGTCAGTTGTTTGCTGTACAAGCTGTGTTAGTTAGTAATACTCAGGACTGGGCACAGTCTAAGGTATAAGTACCTTAATTAACCTTGCTCCGCTATCTGAGTTCTAGTGGCTCAATGGTTAGAGCGTCTGGCTAGCATTCAGAAGGTTGTGGGTTCGAGTCCCACTTAGAGCTCAGAGTTTTTCTGAGTATTACTAACTAACACAGCTTGTACAGCAAACAACTGACAATTATTACTAACATCAACATCAAACTGCAATTTCTGAAACTAACTAACAGTGTTTAACTGGAAGCTTACTGTTACAACGCGACTTGTAGACCAACAAGTACTTGTAACCGAGCGGTTAAGACTCGTTCCTAGAGGACTGGGATTAACCTTGCTCCGCTATCTGAGTTCTAGTGACTCAATGGTTAGAGCGTCTGGCTAGCATTCAGAAGGTCGTGGGTTCGAGTCCCGCTTAGAGCTCAGAGTTTTTCTGAGTATTACTAACTAACACAGCTTGTACAGCAAACAACTGACAATTATTAATAGATCTTCTATTACGATTTCACGTGTTCTTTCAAATTAGCCAAACTTAATTTTTATTGCCGATCTCCTTTAAACACACTGTTGATTGACCTGTTCATGCAAATTGTTACATTACCAGGGTTAAGTCACGTTGGCCTGAAAAACAGAGAAAAATCGCGAAGGGCCTTCGCTCGAAACGTCGAGAAGATTTTTCTCTGTTTTTCAGGCCAACGTGACTTAACCCTGGTAATATTTGGATTTCAACCGTGGCCGACGCTGTCCTACACACGCAAAAACGCACACTCTGTGTCAGACCTGATGCAGAATGATGTCAGATCTGTTCAGAAAAATGTAGCGACCCCTGATACAGCCTGTTGTAGTATCAGCTATGATACACCTATGATATCATATCTGTATCATACCTGCAGCTATACAACAGACTGTTCAGAACAGATTCTGTCAAACTGTATCAGCCTGACACGGTCAGTGTTGTATCAGTTTGATATAACGGACTGAACAGGCATGCTGTCTACGGAGCTGTCGCAGTCTGTTAGAAATTCTAACTAAATGTTTATACATCAGCGCTGGTACATTCTGTAGCTGTCAGGCTGTATCAAGGGTCGCTACATTTCTCTGAACAGATCTGATATCAGAGCTGAACAGACTGTGCGTTTTTACGTGTGTATATAGAAGCTTTTAACATGCAAATTTTTGTTGTGCATGGAACAACTTTATCTTTTTACACTGTCTAACACCAGACGATTATACTTGCCAAGGGGAGAAGTCTCGGAAAGCTATGCATTGGCACGAACCTAAGATAAATATGTAATTTTTATTAAACAGTTTACGAATACTTACCTGGAATAAATATATCTGTCTTTTCTGCCGCACCTCCCACAACCAACACTTTTTTCCAGGACAAAATATTTCCGTTAATATTTGCACCTCCGGAAGACATGGCCTGTATGCAGCCGGAGTCTAGCATGAAGCTCCAGATGTTAAGTTGACTTATAATCCCTGTGAGCTGCCCATTGACGCTCAACGAACCATTCGTCGCGACTGTAGCACCAATCGTCAGATTTCCTCCAGAAGGAATGTTTGTCTGTGATGCGTTGTTTATTTGATCTCTGGGAAGTCCATCGAAATAGAATCCTGCTTTTCCAACTTCTCCATTCCAAGTGAAACATAGTAAATGCCAGTATGTATTTAATACGAATAAAGAACTGCAAGGAAAGAATAGTTGCTACACGTTCTTATTGGCCTGCTAAGACATTTAAGATGCCTCATTTAAAGTACTTTAAGAGTTTAAATATGGAAAAACTGTAGAAGATGTTACTTTACAATATCAAGAGTTCTGCTAAATTAAACAAACTTTAATTTTCATTTCATATACACTTTAAAATCTCATGTTTGGAAAGGAAAGGATTAGGGGTTAATTATCCTTACTTGCAGCACAGAATAGTCGCGTCGGAACCTTTGAAGTTTATATCCTCGCGCATGTCGCCTCGCGCATCTTGATTCCTCGCCATCCCACGCAATCCCGGCAAGTTCCCCCCTGCAGTTTGGACCTTCAAAAGAAGGTTAAAACTGCCGGGGGAACTTGCGTAGGATGGCGTTAAAATATCGCGCCTGCGCGTTGAAGAAATACGGACAAGTTTTGCACTTGAGTTGGACTTCTGGTTGTATTACTATTCTGTGCTTGCAGTCATTGGCTGAATAGGCCATTTGCACGATGACGTGAGATGGCGTTGGGACACTAACCAGAATGCTTTGCCAGTATTCTAGGGTTTCGGCTGAAAGGGATGACTCAAACGGTCCAGTTCTTTCGCGGTCTTTTCCAAAATATGTCGTCGAATATGTTTTTCCAAAAATCTAAGGGAAAACCAGATTTCTGATTAGGGTTTGGGTTTATGTTGTGGTTATGGTGTCAAAAAGATTGCTAAAATCTTTCAGAACATGCACTGAAACTTGACAACAACTTTGAGAAAAAAACAAATTTGACGACATATAGCCGAAACCCTAGAATACTGGGAAAGCATTCTGGTAGTTGTAGTCACCCACGCCATCGTAGACAAACGTGGCCGTGTCGAAGGCATGTGTCGAAGGCATATATCAAAGGCCCTCCAGGCATCCACCATACGACACATGTCTGACCACGGATCACAGCTAAGATCTAGGTGTTGATTTTACAGAGGGAGAAAACCCCTATCTGTTTTACAATGGTATAAGGGTAAATTGACATCTGTTTTACGGCTTTTCCGACTCCCCTGGTAAACTCTTACTACTCTTAAGCCTGCAAAGTACACTGGACCTGGAGTACCAATATGGCCGCCAGTGGCTTCAAAATGTTTGCTGCTGACCATAAAGAATGAGCAATCCAATTATATAGAGATCAGTGTTCTTATAGGCCTGCTTTAGCGAACTAGATTCTATTACTCACCTTTTCATCAAGACATTATTAACATATGCAAACAAGTATTGTCCGTCATAACCAAATGCCAAGGAATTTTGTGTTACTGTGTTGTAAGTGAAGAACCTAAGTGCTGAAGTATAACCTCGAAACCACAAACAAGTAGATACATAGCTCATTGGTTGAGATGGTCCTGGAGATACGGCATAATTACTTCCCAGAGTTATCTCGTAGTTTATTCCTTCACCTAAATTAGAAACGTTTGTCAGTGTTTGTACGGATCCTTAAAGTGCCTATGAAGCGAAAATTATTATTGTCTTAAATGAAAGAACTCTTAAAACTACAACGTAACATCTTTTGCAGATCTTCGTTTCCGTGCTTCGTTGTTGAGATATTTCAGTTTCTTTGATGTGCAAATTAAACACTTTGTCATCACATGTGTATAATGAGTTATCGGAGAAAGTTCTATATCTTTGCTATTATCAAACGAAATCACTTCGAAGCTGATCCTGTGCGTCTATTTCGCATACAGCATTAGACATACAGATTTGTAATTGATTTCGCTTGATAATAGCAAGGATACCGAACCTTCTCTGATAACTCGTTATACACGTGTGGCGTCAAAGTGTTTAATTTGCATATCAAAAAAATTGAAATATCTCAACAGCGAGGCACGGAAACGAAGATCTGCAAAAGATGTTACTTTTCGTTTTGAGAATTCTTTCATTTAAGACAATAATAATTTTCGCTTCATAGGCACTTTAAAAATCATTAAAGTCTTAAAGGACTGTGAAATGTGGCGTAATTTTTTTTTTTATTAAAAGAGAGAGAGAGATATTTGCTAGCTCGGGGCGCAACTAGAAAATTTCGAGGGCAGGGGTTGAACGCCAAAAAAGGGCAAAGTTGTTCAGTATTCTAAACAATTTGGGACTAGAAGCCAGTGGCATGGGAAGCCGAGATTCTAGAGGGGTCCGGGGGCATGCCCCCCCCCCCCCCCCCCGAAAAATTTTTGAAACGGCATTTCCTGCATTTTGAGGACGCTTTTCTCGTATTTTCGGTTGCGGAAATTTTTATTTTGGTCTTGCATTATTTAAAATTTATCATAATTATATTCAGCCTAGCTGACGCCCGGGCCCACTGCTAGAAGCCTCTGAGTCTCGCCAGAGTTGAAAAGAATTGTATTGCATACTACAACAGACGATCATTATCTGTTTATCTAATGTCTAACCTAGTGTTACAGGTCTCACAAAAAGGTCAGGGGTTGCAACCCCTCCAACCCCCTCCCCTAGTTGCGCGTCTGGAGAGTTATAATACAGCGCAGGATATTTATTTTTTTTATCAACATTTGTACAATGGTATAAGATTTAAATAGGTAATGGACCTCCATCGGCATTGCCTTCAGAAGCGGGACATAGCATACAGAGTTAGCCAACCATTGTGTTATCCATAGCGCTAGTAGTGGTGACGTAGTTCAGTATTATAGTAACGTTGATCGTAAAGAAAGATCGAAAAGAGAATAGTAATTTTGTGTTTTTCGGGTTAACCCTCGACGCGTTTCGACCATCTGGTCTTCTTCAGGAGGGATTTGGCGTTGGTTGTCAATTGTTGGTGTATAGTCAGTAGTAGTAGATAAAGGATAGAAAGACAGTGTAAGACAATAAGCTCCTACTACGCTCTTCTGTTCATTAAGACAACAAAAATACCAACGAAATTGGTCACTTCATAGAGACTTTAATTAACGTCACTTTAAAACCACATCTCGTATGCAAACAATACCGCTTACAAAACACATATGACTATATGAATTTACTATCGTAGCTCTCCATTCGAGTCTCAGTAGCTCAACGGTCGGCTCAACCCCTGTCTAAGTATTTCCGGGGGGCGGTGAATAGGGGTACCAAAATCTGACAATCTGCTAATTTGTTTGGTTCAATCCGCACTCCTTTTTTGTTGAAATCCGAATCCCCAGTTACCGTATCAGTTTTGTTGAACTTTCCCAATTTGCATGATTCACGCAAATTTTATTTCAACATGCTGGCACTTACTTGAAGTTGCGTTGACTCGTCTATGGCCATTTCGTTCCCTCATGACAATGGAAGATTGTCAATGATGTAATCCGATCAATAAAAGGCAAACTCCACAATCCGAGAAATATAATCCGGGCTCCGTAGAAAATTGAAAAAAAAAGTCCACAGTCCGCCACTTTCACAGGATCCAAATCAATCAGAACCGAAATCCGCCCTGGTTTTTAGGACCAAATCTGCCGATCCGCAAACCTATTACCCTCCCCCCCATTTGTCCCATTTGAGCTTGACGAACGTCTGCCAAACGCCTATTATTGTTATATAGTTAGAGTTTCACTGGATGCAACGATGGCTGTCATTGGTTGGTTTGTGGTCACATGACCTTAGCTAAATTTCAATGTCTATCGAGCGGACAATAATTGAGAACTTATTGCCTGCTCGGTCAATAAGTTTTCAATTGTTGCCCGCTAGAACGTTGAACTCTTCACAGCATCCTATAAACAAAAGCTTGTTTGGTACGAAAAAAAGAATATTTATAGGTCTTCAAAGCATGTGTGAAGATTGCTGTTCTTTTGTTCTGAGATTCATATTTGTTTGGTTGAAGTGAAATTACGGAGCCAGGCGAAACGTTTTGGTAAGTCTTAGCGTTTGTCTTTTGTGTACTTCCCTTGATAAACGTCGAAATTATTCAGCGAAACTCAAGCTATATAACAAAACACTTAATGTCTGATCCCTCGGGAAACAGTTAGTTTTGTTTTCCCTCGAGTCTCGACGTTTCCCTCGACTTCGTCTCGGGAAATATCAGGACTCTCGGGAAAACAAAACTAACTGTTCCCCCGGGGGCAGACATTAAGTGGATAATACTAACCTGTATTACTTGCATTAGAAGGATAGTCAACCTTAAGGCTTCCAACCACGTGATCTACTACTTGATACCAATTGATCAAGTTTCCGTTGTCTTCTCCGGGACTCTTTGCCATTAGTTCTATTTCGTTTCCAGGCTTCACCACGCTCCAAACGTTGAGACGGCTAATACTTCCGACCAAGGCACAAGTAAAGCCTGACGAGTTTTTCATTTGCCCGATTATTAGGGAACCTCCAGGTGGTATGTAGGCTCCACTCTTAATGCCTGACATAGTTCCCCACAGTACGCCATCAATGAGTAAGTTCCAATCACCATCAGTGCTGGACCACGTGAAACCAAGATGGTGCCAGTAACCATCATTCACGGGTATTGTGTTTGTTCTGTAGATAAAGGAATAGCGGAAGACACATACGACAATTATCTAATTCACATCTATAACTAGGCCATGCTCTGTCAAATCAACACTTAGATCTTAGCTGTGCTCTCTCATATATCTCTCATATGCCTTCGATTTTGTCCCGTTGGTCTGCATCCTTTGAAATTCAACTACCGCCTGCAATGACTAACTTTTTGGTCCCTTTTCTTCTCTAGTCTAGTCTAGTCTAGTCTAGTCTAGTCTAGTCTAGTCTAGTCTAGTCTAGTCTAGTCTAGTCTAGTCTAGTCTAGTCTAGTCTAGTCCACTCCACTCCACTCCACTCCACTCCACTCCACTCCACTCCATCCACTCCACTCCACTCCACTCCACTCCACTCTACTCTACTCTACTCTACTCTACCCGTACTACTTTACCCCACTCTACTCTACTCGTATACTCCACTCGTAATCTACTCGTAATCTACTCGTACTCGTCTACTCCACTCGTACTCCATTACAAGAATTAAATTATTTAAATCAAAGCTTACTTTACTCTTGAATCTAAGAGATAGCTGTTGAATTCGTGAACAAGTGTTTTATCATCGTTTGCATTTGAAGCATTGAAATAAATTTCGATCATTCGGGACGACCCTGCATCTGTTGTATACGACAACATAGGATAGAGCCAAGAACCAACTTCAATCTTAAACCAACAAGTGAGGGTGAACTCTGACAAATTTGACTTTATTGTGTCCATCCTGACGTAGTGGTTGCCGGACTGTTGTGGAAATATAATGTCATAATCATCTGAATAAAAATAGCAATTCTACGAATTTTTTCATTGGAGTATAGAAATATGCATACATTTTAAAATTAAGCCGGACATTAACATAAACAACATACAGTACATTGCTCACCAGCAAGAACAACATTGTGTTGACCAGCATGAACAACATTGTGCTGACCAACATGAACAACATTATGTTGACCAGTATGAACAACATTGTGCTGAACAACATGAACAACAACATGAACAACATTGTGCTGACCAACATGAAGAACATTGTGCTAACCAGCATGAAGAACATTGTGTTGACCAACATGAACAACATTGCGCTGGCCAATATAAACAACATTGTTGCTGGCCAACATAAACTTACAGCATTGTGCTAACCAGCATGAACAACATTGTGCTGGCCAACGAGGCATTTTTGTGCTGACCAATGTGAACAACAAAATATATAAAAACGTTACCAAATGCAAAAAAAGAACAACCCAGATAACTACTACTTTAAAAAGTACAAAGAAAGTACTAATTTCTTACGGTTAAATCCTTCGCATCGCTCTCCATAGAATTTAGGACCACAGTCACAACTGTATCCGTTAGGTTTACAACTGTTGGCGACACATCTTCCTCCATTCTTACAAAAACTTTTGTCACGACATAATGGCTACAAAAAAAACAGAACTTGTAAAATGCCAATCTCGTGCAAGGATTTGTACAAATCTGTAATATATTTAGAGAATGTTGAAAAGTTTAAATGAACATTTTTATTATTATGTGTTACAATAGCCACCAAATACAAGGTGGCCTACATCCTTTGCACGCAGGAGAATGGCTCATAAGCTATCAAAATTTGTTAACCTTTTACATAGTCATAATATTTGAATTTATTTGAATTTTGAATTTGAATTTATTAAATTTGCCACTTAATGTGTGGCAGGAGAGAGGAACAGAATTTTCGTCCCAATTGACATCAAACTCCAATGTGAAGACAACTAAGACCTATGTGTTGATTTTACGGAGGGAGGAAAACCGGAGAACCCGACGAAAAACCCTCGAAGCACAGGAGAGACCAACTAAACTCTACTTACATAAGTCCCAAGCTGGTGGAGTACGGGGTTATTCCCAAATGGTCACCCATCCAAGTACTAACCCCGTCCGACCGGCTTGGTGAGAGGCAGCGCCCTAACAGCACACGCCACCCGTGTTATTATTATTACTATTATTTTTATTATTACCATAAATATCATCTTCATTATCATTACCATCATCATTATTATCATCTTTTTTATCATCATCATTGTCATCATCTTTATCGTCATTATCACTATCAACATCATTGTCATCATCATTATTATCAATGTAATCATCATTACTTTTATTATTATCACGATCATCATCATGATGATCATCATCATTATGATCATTCTTATAATCATCATTATCATTGTCATCATATTTACTGTTATCATTATCATCATCCATTGTCATCATCATTATTATCAATATCAATATTATCATCATCATCATTATCATTATTATTATATTTAATTCATACCGATTCAGCTGATATAACTTTGTACAACGTCCAATCATCGTCTTCATTGTTTGTGTCAGGCGATATTAATTCGCCTGTTTCGCCACTTATTCGGCAGTTTACTCCGTCCTGTTTTCGATGCATAAACACATCACAAGATTTCACTTTAAGACAATTGTGAGCACACTCCAATATTGATTCCACATGCAAGTTTTTCTTAACTTTGATTACCATGGAATGATCTAATAAGAGGGAGAAAAAAAGTTGAATAATGCATTGGGAAAAGAACCAGTCCAATTACGTCTCAAGTTGAGCTATAGGTGGGATCACAGTGAAGTGGGATGAAAAATTTCCGTAATATGCCGGTGCGCTAAAAAAACTGATTTCTGCTGATCATACCCACATTCATAAATCATAATTATAGATTTTTTTAATCTTTTGAGATGTTTCTCAAACTCCACATGTACCTAACCCTTTTATGCATGACATTGATGGCACAGTGGTTAGCGCACGTGCCTTTCACCTCTGACCCTGGTTCGATACCTACATGCTCAATTCAGTTGCCTGATTAAAATTTCACCTTGGTCGCATGTGAGAAGAGTGCTTCCAGTTTGACTCTCGGTTTCCTCCTGTAGTAACACTGGACCAATAAGGGAGGGCTCTTACTTGACCTCTGCGGAGTACAGTTAGCTATAACTGATAGAGCTTTATAAAATAACATGTATATACTACGCGAGTCCTGATTGGTCAATTGCCGTGTTTGGATCAGAGCATATCAGAGTATCCAAACACAGAAAATTCCCGCCAAAACGACTCGTGTTTACTGTCGTGGCAATAGAAGCGTTCCTAAAATAATTGTGCAGTTGTATTCCTCACGTTGAACAATTCATTTGATGAAAATATTGCTAAACTTCCTGTTTTGAATTCTGTTTTGAATTTAATTGGTGTTTGGCAAATAATCCTTTTTCTTATTGGTTATTCAAAAACCAGGAACCAATCAAATTCAAAACAGGAAGTTTAGCAATAATAAACAGGAAGTTCATCAAATGAATTGATCAATTTGAACAAATGAATTGCACAATTATTTTAGGAACGCTTCTATTGCCACGACAGTAATTGTTACGCTTTTCTCCAGTCTGGCAATTTCCCGCGTGTTTGGATCAGAGTATCCAAACACGGAAAACCATTTGGTATTTCTTTAATCCAGTTTAAATAAGAAATAAGATTAGTTTTTTCCAAGACGTCCCCCTTTGAGGAGTAAAATCGTTAGGCGTTAGACAGTAAAAAGATAAAGTTGTTCAACAACAACAATGCGAATGAAAGGATGTTGAACAGGTGTTGACTGTATGAGCTACATAATGCTAAAATTAAGGGGGTGATTACATGGACCGGGCTGGCCCGGTTAACCGGGCTGGCCCGGTTAACCGAGCTAGCTCCGTTAACCGGGATGAGTTTACGAAACGATTACATGGAGCGAGCTAGCCCGGTAAGCTGGGATGATTTCGCAATTATCAAGTAAACAAGCAAAGTTACGTTAGTTTTACTTCAGTTTTAGGCTACACTAATTAGTCTATTATTTATTTTGTAAGCCCATCGTTAATAAAAAAATTGTTAAAGTCTTACCTAACCCATGCAGGAAAGCGTCTTCACGAAGACTATAATTAATTTTTAAATCTTCGCTTTGATCACGAAACACACAAACAACGTTGATGTTCTATTTCAGTTCCTTTCAGCACTATTTATTCACACAGTCAAACAAACGAACGAACGCGTATCGAAGCGAGTTCAACAGTTTTTCAGCCCGGTTTGCCGGGATGAAAACGATTACATGGACATTTTCATCCCGGTTAACCGGGCTAGCCCGGTTGCGACAACCGGGATCCCGGCAAACCGGGCTAGCCCACTTGCCATGTAATCGAAATGTTAAAACAACATGCGTTTTATATATAAAGCGGGGTAGCCCAGTTAACCGGGCCAGCCCGGTCCATGTAATCGCCCCCTAAGAGATTTTGAGTAGTACGCCAAAAAGAAAATGTTGTTTGAACACGAGCAAATTTTGAGTTGGAAGATATAGCCCTTGTTTACATGGAGTAGTATAGGGTCACCTTCCTTCTGCGTGACCATTTTCCTATATTTTCGGTTTACGTGTTATTGTTGGCGTTATTTGCTTGACATCTTCAAAAGACTTCACAAGGTGCATGTATAAGAACAGGAAGGGCGGCCACATAATCATTAAGACATTATGTCCGGCACCGGCGTTTGTTTGTTTTTCTCATTGGAACATAACCTGGCTGCCAGGGTCAGCCTAGCAAACGCGTTTACATGGCTTATGTAAACAAAAAGATAGCCCTGCCACCAGGGTTACCCTAGCAACTCTCCCCAGGTTCACCCTAGCACTCATGTAAACGAAACACGGAAAGACAATGGACTATATATAACCCTTCTAGAAGGGTCACCCTGTTTACATTTCAAATATACATTACTATAGACAGGACTTTGATAATATTGCCTTATCAATCACTCTCAAGTTCTAAAAATGAGCAGGTGGCTGGGACCGCTTGGCGCGAGGGCATTATAATACAGTTTTTTCAGGCTTGTCCCATACGTCCCACTATCGTCGCATTTAATGTAGACGATAACTCAATCTATTAAATGCCACGATAGTGCGCCGTATTCATAAAAATGGCCGGCAATTTATATTTGTTAAAAGAAATTTTTAAAAATTCGCTTTTTCAGCATCGTACGTGGATGACCACATACTGCTTAAATAAATCATTACTCAAGTCATTACTCATTAGTCTTCGGTGACCGAAAACGCTCTCCACGCAGAGTGAAGATATTCGAAGACGCCGTTTTTCTGCATGCACCAGTGTGGACGGCAAAAACGAGGCTTTTGGAAAACGATGATGTCACGATTATGTTAACTTGGTTTCAGTCACCTAGAACTATTCATTCATACCCCTGTAGATCTTTTTAGCGTTTTACTAAACGGCGAAAACGATTCGAAAACGATAGTGTTGACGGAAAGCTTTTGATACGTTTTCGATACGAGGTCTCCGTTTTCGTTTGAAAACGGATTAGTGTGGACATGACCTGAAATGCGTGTTCGTTTTAGATGCCGCCGTAACGTCGCATCGAATTAGTGCTGTTAAATAAATTTCTGTAGTTGCATGACTTGCAGTCTTCTCGTTTCGGCACACAAACCGTTAAATTTGTTTGACTTAAATTCGTCGTAAACACATTTGAGTTTAATTATGAGTTAACTTTGTCTGAATTGAATTGCATTTTATTAAAAATTACGAAGTTAAGGCGATTTGAAACATCTGTATGGTAATCTTAATTTTTTAGCGTTTTGACCAAAAACAATAATTAAGGCGTTCCTTTAAGTGCATATGAGACGAAATTATGCCTGTGTACGTCACAACATGTGGCATTAACAAAATGAAGTACAGTCGAACCCCTCTTAACAGACACCCCTATTAAGCGGACACCTATGAAAGGTCCCGGCCATTTCTTTAATAAAACCCTATAGTTACAACCCCTATTAAGCGGACACCTATGAAAGGTCCCGGCCATTTCTTTAATAAACCCTATAGTTCCAACCCCTATTAAGCGGACACCCCTATTAAGCGGAAGCGGCCACCTACCTTGGGTCCCAATGAACAGAATAACCTCTATTAAGCGGACACATGGAGTTCAAAGTTAATGTTTTCCTTTGACAGTAATATTCAACACTTAAGATTTTACAAGACATACCGACATTAGGCGATCAACATGCATGTAGCTAGTGAAGAGCTTTCCAGTGCTCTTTTGAACGTTAACGACATTTTGAGAGACTTGCGACTACGCGAACCTCGCAAGCAAACACTTATAGATTCTTTCTTTATTTAATAATTTAATTTATCTAATCTATTTCATAATTTTCAGTTTGGTTAATGTTTTGTTATATTTTGAACTGTTAAAGAAATATGTGGACTTATTTTAAGTCAAATAGTGCTGTATTAATTGTTTTACAGTAAAACCAAACGAAGTCTATAATAAAACCTGGTAACCACATGCGCACCCCCTACTGTGCCAACCCCTATTAAGCGGACACCCCTATTAAGCGGACACCTGACGAGGTCCCAAAGGTGTCCGATTAATAGGGGTTCGACTGCATCTCAACAGCGAAGCAACGAAACGAAAACTGCAACAGATGGTATACTTTGTCATTTTAAGTGTTTCAAATAAGACAGACTTAATTTTCGTGTCATAGGCAATACGCGATTTGTTTGTGACAGCATTTCAAATTTCCCATAGTAACATTCTGTCTTAACGACCAAACTTTGCGTTAGAACGTTTTGAATGTCCAATTCAATTGCACTAAAATTGGAAAACATATAGCATCAGTACGACAGAGTAAACTAACTTCTGATTAAAGTCGTTACAATAGAAATATTGAAATAGTATAGCGGGTTCGAGTCCGGTCTGGAGCTCTGAGTTTTTCTCTGAGTTTAATTTACGACAGCTTGTATAGCAAAAACCAACGAAAAAAAACAAAAAAAAACACACGAAACACTTCAAATAAATATAGTAATTATGTCTTTTCTTTGTATAATGCATGATGGTATGTTCTGGAAGATTGGCTAATGCACATCGAATTTTAAGTTTTCAGTCAACAAAGCCTAAGTATATTTATTTCAGAATTTTTCTATAGGCGAAAAGAAAAGCTGCTGTCCTAGCTGTTATCACTAATTTGTTTCGAATAGACTGCTTAAGAATCAAAATAAATACTGGAAACGGTAGGCCTGTCCCAGTCTGAGTTATCCCCTAAGACCAACTGCGCAGTTATCTCCTGCTTTTCTGCATTGATATTGTCGTTGTTCTAACTCAAAAAATACGTCTAATCATGGAAACCATACTTTTATCACGTTCTTTTAAACATTTGGTCGCAAGGTAATCGATATCATAAGTATAAATATAAAACGTCTGTGATTATTACGAATGGCAATGCCATGTAACTCATGTAAATAATAGTTCGCTATTAAAGCTTTCGTCTCGCTAAACTCGATACTTCATCCGAGCATCGAAGACTACTTATGTCTTATTAAATTTACATTCTTAGAATCTGAGCATTTAAGGCGCCTGAGCATTTAAGGTGAAATGACTGCCCCGCCAAGCTGGGATCCTAGTTATAGGCGCGACTGGACGAAAAAGTCCAGGCAAAGACTTTTTCAATATAAATGAAGGGGAAGTATAGTAACGATAGGATAATAATTATAATGATAATAATAATTTATTTCTATAGCGCGATTTCCTACAGCTCAATTGTCCTTTACAATGCAAAGTTTTAAAACAACTAATATTAATATTACATCAAATTTCAAATATTGTACTACAAACTAGTTAGTTACATAGCATAGGTAAAACTAGAGTCAATTACTTATAAAATTGTTTAAATAAATATGTCTTTAATTTGGTTTTAAAAATAGATAGTGATTCAGATTGGCGTACTGAATCCGAAAGTTCGTTCCACAGTTTAGGCGCGGCATGTGAAAATGATCGTTGACCATAGTTCACTAATTTTACTCGAGGTACCGAAAGAAGTCTTTTCGCAGATAAACGCAAATTCATTGTTGATGTAAGCGGTTTTAGCATATCCCTAATGTAACATGGTGCAAGATTATTTAGGGCCTTGTAGGTAATAGGAAGCATCTTGTAGATAATACGTTGGCTGACGGGAAGCCAATGTAGATGTAGATGTTTCATAACAGGAGTGATGTGATCAAATTTTCTACTTCGTATTACCACGCGGGCTGCACTGTTTTGCACGTTTTGTAATCGATCTATCAGGAATTTTGGCAGCCCATATAGTAGAGAATTACACTAACTATCCAATTTAGAGCTAATAAACGCGTGGACATGAATTTCAATGTCCGACGTAGATAGATAGTCCCTTATTTTTGCTATATTACGCAGGTGGAAAAAACAAACTTTGCAGATGTTGGGATCTTGCTTAACGTCCAGTCCTACTTTTTACGTGAACAGCTCCTGTAATTTTATGGACCCTGCATGATAATTAACTGAAAATGGTCTAATTTTTATTGTGCAAAAGCATGCAGAAAGAAGAAAAGTTAATAAAATTAGAAATTCCAGTATAGTAATTATTTTAATCTGTCTAACGTAAAGTGGAGACTTCTTGGAAAGCTATTAAGTAAAATACTAAACAGATTGCATACATGCAGTGAACTATTTATTTTCCCTTTGCGGATAAGTATATTGTCACAAACCTGGAACTGATATGAATGTTCCCTGTCTGCAAAATTCCTGTGTGGTCTCAGAGCTCGCTGAACCTTCGGCGATGAGCGCAAAAAGTAGACCTAAAAGTGAAAAAAACGACGGATTCGTGCGATCAAAAAGCTTCATTTTTCTGGCTTTACCCCAACTCCAAAGCTTGTTTCCTCGATAATTGAACAACAAGCCGAAGGTGACCTGTTCGACGACAGGTATATACAAAACTTTTGGGAAGAAAACCTATACTAGTATACTAATAATTAATTCAGCTGCCACCAAATAAGGAAGTCTCTGACGAAAATTAATTCTATTATGGGCTGTTTTATACATGAGCCGGGCCAATCTCGTTCCCAGAGCCTTCGCCGGCACTCAAGCGAAGGCTCTGGAATAATCCATATCGGGATTCGGGAAGTGTTTTGATTGGCTAACTAACGACTGACTTAAACCAATCGAAATATAGCAAGGTTAGATATACTGCCGAAACAGAGAACGTAGGAGTCTAACGTTTCGAGCGAAGGCCCTTCGTCAGAGAGAAACGTTTCTCTTTAATCAGTGCTTTGAAATCGGAGGAAAAGCTAGTACTTTGAAATAATGCAAAATAGGTTTTTAAGGACTTTGAAATAAGGCAAATTATATTACGTTTCAGAGGTATCTTCGGAGTTTTGAGTTTGAGAAGTCAGTTCAAATACTCGACGTCGGACTTTACCGGGATTACAAAGCCCTCGTGCATTAAAAAGGCTCGCCTTTGGCTCGCCTTTTCAAAAAGCACTCGGACTTTGAAATCCTGGTAAAGTCCTCCGTCTCGTAATTGAACTATTACTTCGTTAACTAAAAATAGCGCGGCATATAGCCTCTTAAATATAGCAATTCTAACTAATGCCAGCTAAAATTGGATAGCCCTTGAAAAATACTTAAGCAAATCGAGTCCAATATCAAAAGTCTTCCAGGCATGTATACATTGATATATAAACAGGAAGATGCTGTTGAAGTTGAAGGGGACTGACGTCGACCGGACGACGCCGTTTTACACTGTTCCTGGTAAATATCCCTCTTAGGCCTGGTTTAGACGTCGAAGTTCCGTCGCATTTAATTCGTCGAATTTAATGCGACGATTATGCGACAGAAGTGACACAGTTCGGTTTAGACGTCGAATTTAATGTGTCGCATTTAATGTTACGGTTGAAATTTAACGCCAAATAGCTCCAAACGTTGGTGTTTCGAGTTTCGAATTACCGCGCGTTGCAATTTGCATTGGCACCCAGCTGTTAAGAGAAACGCCATGTTTTTATCTTCAAGTGAGTATATCAAAAAGCTAAAACACAAAGAAGACCTTCAGAGGCTGTCTGTGTTTCAACATTGTGTCGTTGGTCGCCCGTTTGTCGTTAGTGAATGTATAAGCTTTCGCTTAAAGCTCTCTCATTCTTAAAACTCGATTAATGTGTTGCTTTCGGCTATTTCGACAGTTTTCTTCGGCCGAAAACTCCAATACATTTTTATTGCCACCCAACTTCATACTAATTGTTTTCGTCCGTCACAAAACATTCTGGACGATACAAACAAGTACGACATGTTGAAAATGATCTTCGTGGGGCCCACAAACTGTAAAATTGTTGGGTATCGACGGATATTGTAGGATAGAAAAAGTGATTATACTAATTTATGCATTTTATTCGACTGCATTTTATGCGACGTCTAAATCAACGTCGCATTTCCGTCGAATTATGCGACACAGCTCGTCGCATAATTCGACAGCGTCGAATTAAATGCGACGCGTCGAATAAAATCAGTTTAGACGTTGCATTTCCGTCGGATAAAATTGGTCGCATTAAATGCGACGAATTAAATGCGACGGAACTTCGACGTCTAAACCAAGCCTTAGGCTCCGTTTACACTATTACGGTATGGTGGTGGTCTGGATTGAGGTGAGCATTCCGTAACAAAAACATCGTCTGTTTACACTATAGGCTAGTTTCCACTCAGGAAAATCCTCCGCAGGACAGGAACGGACAGGAAAGTTACCTTTGTGTTAAAGTCATTAGTTGCGACCGAGAGCTCACAAAACAAAGAAAACTTTCCTGTCCGTTCCTGTCCTGAGGAAAATTTTCCTGAGCGAAACTAGCCTTAATGACGGTACGGTAAATTTACCATAGCGTAGTGATTTGCAGCCGGAGTGCTAAAACCTGGTTCTCATATGTCGCCGATCGTCGGCGATTTGTGATTTAGATGCATGTTAAAACGGGAGGTGCAGCAGCTTGTTAAGTAATAAAGAACAATGCAGAAAAGCAGTGCTTTTATTCTTTTACTTAACATGCATCTAAATCATGGGTCGGCGACACTGATATGAGAACCAGGCTTAAGCGTAGTGGCTACGCTACGGAAAACCACTCCGGAATAGTGTAAACACAACAAAGAAACGTAGTGATTTTTCAACGGAAGACTGACGTACCGCACTAGTGTAAACGGGGCCTTAGAAAACTTCCTTTTATGATTAACGCCCATTTATTAAGAACACTTCCAAAATAAACACCCTTGTATACATACTTAACTCATTCCTGTTCAAGGGCTTCCCCAGAAGTGAATAAGAATTGGGTGCATGACAAGTAATATTTGACATTTCACTCGATTAGACTGGATGTTCTAGGTAATTTTGGTGAAGGAAAATTTCGAGTGTGGAATATATATATACATAATAAGACCAAACCGGTATCGGTCTTACAATTAATATTTCACACTCGAAATTTTCCTTCACCAAAATTACCTAGAACATCCAGTGAATAAGATAGTTTGCAGTGTTAGCGAGAATAGAGTACAAGTCTACACACGTAAAAACGCACAAGCTGTTACATACCTGCAAACAAGTTGTCACAAGACTGTTCAACAGGCTGTCACCGTCATGTGTTCGCACTGGCTGTCCCAGTCTGTTAACATGTCTGTAACAGATTGTTGACAACTTGTAACAAGGCTGATGACTCCAACAGACAGATGACAAGTCGTTCCAACAACCGTCACCTTACACGCAGCCAGTGGCTGAATTACGAAGGACGCAGATCAACTTGGCCGTGACGAGGTAAATCAAAGGCAGCCACCATACGACACGTGTGGATTTTATGGAGGGAGGAAAACCGGAGAACCCAGCGATAAACCCTCGAAGCACAGGAGAGATAAACTACAACTCTACTCGCACGGGTTCTAAGCTCGACAACGGGGTCATTCCCAAGCGGTCACCCATCCAAGAATTAATCTCGTCTAGTTGGGCTTAACTTTTGGTGATAGGCAGCGCGCAGTGAGCAATACGTTGGAATCCACCATGGCAAAAACGATGGCGGCTCGACATTTTACCACAAACCAAATGCATGTCAAGAATAAGAACAATCACTGATTTGATATTGACCTCAATAAATTATCTTATACCTTTTCCTATATTATTTTCTCACATGATCCAAATCAGAAACTGGTCCGATCACAGTGCGCAAGCGCAGGTCAAGACTATTAGTGACTATTAGCAGTTACGTTATATAGCAGAGGAGGAACGGTGGCTATCCCGGAATGCTTTGCGACAGGTTTTTTCTCTCATTCGAGATTGCCGTTGACAATCTAACAGATAATCGAGGATTTCGTCTTGGATATTTTTCATTGAAAATCGTGCGTTTTTAAAGGTACGTCTTAATAATTCTGTTATTTATGTATCGAATGCAATTGTGTACGGTTTATGTGGTTTCTACATTGCGCTTTAGTCATCATAAATTACAATGTTTTATCTGTCCATTTCGGGTCACTGCACATATCATAATAACTGCCATGATTTATTCAGGGGACTTTTTACTTTCAATTGGGTTTAGTTAGATAAAATTCCACCAACCAAATCAACAAGAGTTGATCTTTCAATTGGTACCAAAAGTCCCCAAAAGACCCCTAAAACCGACGAGAATTTCGATTTTGAAAATGGGGTATTTTCACACTAATCTGTGGCTTATGTCAACACACAGGAAGAACCTTTGAGACCTTTGAGGGGCGTCGTGGTGGCTAATATTAAAACAACAGTGGTTCTTTAAGATGTGTGGTGATTATCGCTTTACACACTATGAAGTACTGATTATGCTTTATAGTTTAATCCTACGTGTGTTTTAAGGTCGTTTGTTACTTATTTTAGAATCTGAATATCGAGAAGGAATGCAATTTACATGTAACGACGATCAAGAGAGTGTAGCTGCTTAAAATGTTGCTATATTTCACAAGGCGATACCACAATACGCCAAGGAAAACAAGAACCAAGACCAGAAGACTTGCACCTGCTGAGCAGTGCAGCTCATCTAGTCGAACTTTATTTAGAAATCCGGCCAGATCACCCAAGGTATGACAGTATATTATGGAACAAATTATTTGCAATAATATATCCTATTCCCAGTTCATATAATAAAGTTGTTTGTTTGTTTGTTTGTATTGTAGTTTCCAAGCCAAGCAGAAAGATTCATTTGACTGCAACAAAAAAGTGTCCAGCAAAACATCATAATAACAAAACTCCTTTTGAGGACAAGACAAGGTTTTGATTACCCAAAGTATGGACAAAGTTCATTTTCTGCTTTCAATGGCCTGGATTTAAGCAAAATAACATTTTATAACAGTTAATTTACTCATGCGCACTCAGCTCTTTTTGTAACAAAATAAATTTAATAAATTCATATTTTGTATGCAAATGTTGTTTACAAATTTCTTCAACTGTTTTCCATTATACAGGCTGACTAATCACCAACAATTTAACTATTATTTTATACAGTACATGTATTTACAATATTTTTTTCTCTATTAATGCTTTTCTGCTTATCGAGGCCATTAAAAAGGTAAAAAAATTCATGTGGAGTAGTTAAACTAGTACAGGCCAGTAGGGTTTTGGTACCTTGAATATCTTTCATTTACATGTATGCCTGATTTCTAATAAATGATCTTGCTTGCTAACAATTTAGCTTATAAACTGTATCAAACTAAATGTTCCGTGGAAATTAATCCTAATCTTCAGCATTTTGCTTGCTTATATATCTCATGGTCCTTCCAGTTTGACTCTACCAAACACGGAAACACCACAGGTTTCCTCTGGACCAATCATTAAGGGATGGCCCTTATACTGGACCTCCAGGGAGAAGTTTAGATGTGACTGGTTTAGTTTACTCTGATTTCCTCTTGTAGTAACACTAGAGAGAACAGTTCAGATATTCATGAATTTCACTTTACACATCCAAACCACAATATTTACCACCACAAACACCTGCTGCACCAACACCATCATAACCACCACCATCATGGTTACATGTACCACCAACACCATCATAAGTGCCATAATCATCATCCATTTATGTACGTGGAGGAATATTCACTAAACAAACTGGTCCTATATCTGAAAAAAACAATTGCAAGATCTTGGTGTAACTACCAGGTCTAGTTAATCTAAAACACAGTCAAGATTCCTTGGTCTTAATATTATGGGTTTGGAACTAGGTGCTGGTAAGATATGTAATCGAACTCCCACAAAAGTACCACACTACCACTTGAAATGGGAGTCACCTCTTGTTCTCTTGAATCATTGAACTAGAAAATTCGTAAATAAAAAGGGTATTACACATCTCATTTTTACAGAACTGTTTTACTTTTTATTTATAAAGTAGCTTCATGCACAAAATTTCCTTTAAGTTTCACGTGCTGTTTATAGTGCAGTTCTGATAAAAAATTTGTCAATCTACTACAATACAGTAACACTAATAAATAATTATGAGCACTGCAAGTTGTAAGGAAATTTAAACAAAATTAAGTAAATTGCCAAAATTCATAGAATATTTTTCAATATTATGGCACACTTAATAGTATAAACTTAATATTCTCTTCGAACTTTCGATGTAAACATTAAACAAAATTGGGAAACAAAGTCATTAAAATATTAAAGTACAAACAAATCTATTATATTAGCTTACCTTAAAAACACAATTGGTATGCTGTTTTATTAAAGCTGGACGCTGTAGCTTCGGCAAAAAGGTAGAGGGACAAAGCTTGGACTATTCGACGAATCAATGTCCAAACTATCGACCAAAAAACCGTATTAAATGCGCAGCTCACAACAATGAGCTGTACACAAGATATGCCGTATGCCTTCTAGATCCAATAACAAATGTTGTTTAGATACACAATAAACGAAAAGAAGTTCATGTGTTCTAAAACCGAAGCTTTTCCACAACGAATGACGGGTCACCGCGAAATGGCTTGGCATGATGAAGGCAGACGAAGCTGTGTTCGTAGCGCGAGCTTGCCGAAAAATGAGCGGCGCGCTCCGAAAAATCGATAATATATTTGAAACGCAGTGCATTATGGGATAGCCACCGCTCCTCCTCTGGTTATATAGCTATAGGTGCAAAGATATTTTCGCCATGCTGGATGTCATTATAATTGCAGATGATGAAATTTTTTTGTCAAGTTCATCCAACATGGCGACAATGACGTATGGTGCACACCAGCAATATGCGGATTGTACATTACAGCATTTGTATATAGCCATGGACTTTCTCAGTTTAAAGTTAGACTATTACACTTATCCCCAACATTATGGACTAAAACATATAGTTTTTAGTCATCTCGTGTGTGTGAATGCTATTGCATGATCGGTAGATTTTCTAGAGAGACGGTTTTCCTTGATCAGTCGAACGCGTAGCCACATGTCTTGTCATATTCAAGTGCGCACTTGAATCGCTAACAAGCTAGTGTATATTTGTCTGGTTTAAAAATAAACAACACTATTTGTGGTGTAACGGTACGGACATAATCACTTAACTCGAATGCACGTAATACACTAGTACACAACGTTTTACACTTTATATTACTATGTCTTAGTTTATCTAATATCTTCGACATTCTCAGATATGACCAGATATATCGCCGAAAGGTTTCGAAAAAAAAACTATTTACCAACTTAACTGATACAGTTTTGGAATCAAAGTGATCCAATTAAATTCTCCTCAGTCTAAATTCTAAAAATTGATTTAAATAGCTTAACGAACTACACCCCTCTTAGATCTCCTGCTCTTAGATCCTCACCCATCTGTTTGATCTTTATAGGAATTAGGTCTTATATTTATGGGTGAACTTCTCTCTTGCTTATATATCAAATTGTGTTATTTGCATGGAAATGTCCATTTAGAATCTTATGGGCGAAATTAAATTATGAATTACTTAAATATAAGACGTTAATTTATTGTATATTAAAAAAAGGACAAAAAACCTTTGTTCATATCTAAGGTGCAGTCTTTGGAATCTCGTGATTATTATATCACGTTTTAACCCCTCCTCTAAGGGGCTGTTTACATGAGCCGGGCCAGCCCGGTTAACTTGAATCACGCGATTGATTAGGATCTCACTGTGGTTTTGAAACTCGCATAAACTAAATGTACAAAGAAGAATTGGTTTAGTTTAGATGTAAACTAATCCTATATAAGGTTGATTAAAATCTCCTTTTGTGGCCGAGGAAAAAATTTCGTGACACGAGTCAGCCCGGTTTGCCGGGCTAGCCCAGCTCATGTAATCGGCCCCTAACTTGTGTCATACAGACAGTGCTCCACCAGTTCTACAGCCCACGAGCCGCCGCTCCTATTTTGAAGACCTCACACCACTGCCAAACCAGTTTACGTATATATCAGTTTTCTGAATGAAAGAAACTCATTTACGAGAATAGAGTAAACTAGATGAAATGTTTGCAAAAATTGTGGCAAAAACAACTATACATATAGGGACAAAAAATAAGAACCAAATACTCATTTGTGACGTCTATTGCACAGAAGGTAACTAAGAATGTTTTACAATGCTATACTGCGTGTTGATTTCACATTACTTTACCGTGGAGTGTTACGAAGTTCGTTGGAAAGTCCATTCAGTAATTTGTAATCAATATTGTCAATTATCCAATGAAATTGCGCAATCGAATCTCAATCATATAAATTTCCGGAATGACTTCACATATACTGTATGGGACACAACTGTTTTAGTTGGGGGAGCACAGGTGGCGTGTGCTATTAGGGCGCTGCCTCTCACCAATAGTTAAGCCTGGTTAGACGGCGTTAGTACTCGGATGGGTTAGCCTAGGATGGGTTAGTACTTGGATGGGTGACCGTCTGGGAATAGCCCCGTTCTCGGGGTGGGGACTCATGTGAGTGGAGTTTAGTTGGTCTCTCCTGTGCTTCGAGGGTTTTTCGCCGGGTTCTCCAGTTTTCCTCCCTCCGTAAAATCAACACCTATAGGTCTTAGCTGTAAATGGAGGACCCCACCAGCTCTGCTGAAAAACTTATCCTCCTTAAATAAAGAATAATAATAATAAAGAAGAAGAATAAAAAAGGATATCTTGATTGTGACAGTATGGTGTTAGGGTTAAGATTATGGTCAGGGTTAAGGTTAGGGTAAGAATTAGTTTATTCGCATTTAGAATTCAGGATATTCATATGGAAATTGAACTCAAACTTCAAACCCCAAAAAAGTTCAGGTTTTCTAATATAGTAATGTGTTTTTAACCTGATGTTAGTAGTCAGACTCAGAAAACTCTGAGCTCTAGATGGGACTCAAACCAGGGATTATTTTAACGTGCAGTGATCAATTTATGGAGTGATAAATGAGATTTGTGCAGTGATAAGCGCAATTTTGTGCAGCGATAAATTTTTCTTTAATATTTAAGAATGGGTGTTATTCGTGAAAGGATTGCATCAGAAATTATGTTCAAAGGCACAGTACTTACTACATTCCAACATATACTATTTAATATCAATATTTAAATCAGCAAATACACAAATAAGACGATAAGTTAAAGGACCCTGGTCCACTATATCTTCTGATAACGTTAAGCGTACCGTAAACAGCTTTATGCCGTTAATTTCAACTTTCAAGATACATGAGTATAGCTACTATAGCAGGCCCTACCGCCCTAATAAACAAAACGCTAGCACATAACATGCTTAAGGCTTCTCTCAGGTCGATGCCTCTGTGCCCGTGTGCTACTGTTTGACCATTGGTATTTTGAAAATGCGAATGTATACTGTGCAAAAGGGATTAAATCATTAAAAATTGGGAAAAGGAAGGCCGCTTATCTATACTATGACAGTATGACTAGTTGATTACTGACGAGCTACCGAACTACTCAGTGCTCCAACGCTGTTTAACGCGCTGAAGTTAGATTTTATGCCTTTTTCAGCTCTTTGTGCATGCAGTGATAAAAATTCCTTAAAATAATCCCTGACTCAAACCCTCCAAGTACTAAGCTAGGTAGACCGAGGTTGTTTACGATATACCTGGGAACGAGTCAAACCGTACGTGTGTCACAAGTACTTGTTGGGCTCCATGTTCCATTGTGTCAGTTAATTTCCACGTAAATGTTTTTCTACGTTAGTAATATAGTGTTTTCAGCTTGAAGTTGTTAAAGCTTCAGTTTTTGCTGTACAAGCAAGTAGTCAAGCTTCGATATCCATATTTTCTAATATAGATATTGTAGAGTAGGGTAATTCATTAAATTTTCTGTTTATGTTACCTTGAAGACAATTCTGCAATTCTAAGCATCTCGAGCGGTTATCAAAAGATCTGTCTATTGAAAGTAAACAATGGCAACAGCGCATAATTACCTTGAGTGCCTCAAAGCTGTTAAGGGCCTGTTAAATTACCGTAAGATAATGTCCTTGATATAAATCATAACTGTCTTGTCAGCGC
This sequence comes from Corallium rubrum, assembly GCA_964035015.1. Classification (NCBI taxonomy): domain Eukaryota; kingdom Metazoa; phylum Cnidaria; class Anthozoa; order Scleralcyonacea; family Coralliidae; genus Corallium; species Corallium rubrum. The sequence continues at coordinate 9,005,299 of OZ036000.1, forward strand.
CTATAAACAAGAAAAAGAGATCGAAAGAGTGGAGGCAGGGACCAAATCCTTCGACAAGCGTCGCGATTGGGAAGCTACACTAACACTTGGCTTGTATTACCGAGGCGGAGCGCTAATCAAAGAGCAAATTTTTCTCTAGAATATCACGCTGAATAAAAGTTGGACCACCAAATGAGCAAATTGAATTCCTCATTTAGCTGTTATAGAAAAGCTACTTTGTAAGACAAAAGGCGCTGTGGCGAGTCGCCATGCCAACCGGCTAACCCTTAATAAGCGCTTATAAAAGACTAATTACAATCATGGACTTTTTGATTAAGTTAAATATTAATTCATTACACACGGAATGGCAGTGTTTGGAGAATCACTTGACCCATCAGCAGCACCGAACATCGTTGAGCGCAACACAGACAGAAAAGTGACAGCTAACTCAGAACAGTATTCAAGTAACCCTTATCGAGGGACACAGGTTTGGTTTTTCCACGAAGAAAAGCTCTTGCAAGCCCGTCATAAGCTGTAGGGAGCCCCCAGGGTGGTTGAAAACCAAACAAACAGCTTATTATGTCCTATATAATAAGCAAGAACACACTCAATCATTAGGTAAAGGAAGTGGGCCAATGACAACCAGCTATCCATTCTCCAATCTTTGTTCTCGTGAATAAACATTAATTACAAAGCTACCTAGAAAGTGCAGGAAGAGGTTGCCATTAAAGCTTGTTCCACGTTCAAAACAATCTCTTCCTTCCTTTCTTCAAAAGTACAAGCCAACACCAGAAGAAGTTGCCAAATTACCTCCATTCTCTTATCCCAGCTTTATTTGTCCGTAATACGTCCGTTGGCTGTTAATAAAATTATACACTTCGCTGCATGAAGCTTACTGCTTTGCCTTTCTCTATGGAGTCAACCAGGAATAAACAAAAATCGACCGTGAGAAGATCAGAAGAAAGCATTGAGAAAGTTCGTCAGGCGGAGCTACCGGCATTAGAAACATCGTCGACTAGCTATAGCATCGAAAGGATCTTGGGAAGCACAGTACACGAAACTCGGAATGATAAAGTCTTAAGCCAGGACATCACAGTAAGCGAAGGTAAGCCGATAAGTGACAGGTTAACTAGCACCGATCTTCTAATCTAATAATCTCTCGCTAAACACTACGAATTATCTATTCCGCACACTAAAACCCACACAGGATGATACAGTCTTCAAGAAGAAGGCAAAGAAAAGTGGAAACGACATTTTATTAGGACATTAATGATTAAACATTATAAATATGGGTCCTCGTTTACATTCTCTTCGTTTTTCGAGACTCTAAGATACATAAAAATGAAAATTGAAGTATATTGTCATGCAGGAACAAAATTGAAAAATGCTCTTAATATTACAGGAAATGTACAATGCTATAGATTTAGGAATCGCTTAATAGCGCGCCCTTGGAGATGTAAACATAAAGCGTTATATAGCGTTTGTTTTAAACTGAAGCATGTTTAAGTTTATACATTGAAAGAGACACATTTTGGGTTGACAGCGTTTGTCGAGCTCACTTGAAGTAAACACGTTAAAGTGGGAAACCCCTTTCTTGCTGTTATATATTTAGGCGATTCTTCTAGAGAAACACCGTGTCAGAACGGTCTAACGTTCTTCGATCAAGACGATGTAACAGACGACGAACAAAGCGAAAGTCTTTCAGTTTACGGCGAAGACGATGGGAAAAAGACGAGAAAAATAAGACGAAGTCGAACGACTTTTACGACGTTTCAACTGCATCAGTTGGAAAGGGCGTTTGAGAAAACCCAGTATCCCGATGTTTTCACGCGCGAAGAATTGGCCTTGAGACTCGATTTGAGCGAAGCCAGAGTGCAGGTAATTAACTAATTGTAAAGTGTATGAAGAGAAAAAAAGAACTCAGAAAAAACGCATGAAACTTATTTGAAACGCCTGGAATTCTCGTTTATAACTAGCATTCCCTAACAGCTTATTAAGTCTTTGATCTATTTTTCTTATAGCAAGGTTCGTGTTCGTTTGCTTATGTCAATTTCCGTTATCCCTCGTCAGTGATTTATCTGTCGCGATAATGCTTAAAATAATTTCCCGCGGTGGCAGGCAAGCGTTACAAAAGCGAATATCACTTAAACACCGAAAATAATTTGAGCTAATTTAAGCTCTTTGGTTTCATTTTGAGGCGGTTATAATCAATGGACGAACCGCTGAAAGCATTTTTTTTTAAACTATAACGTATTTTACGAAACAAGTAGCTTAAATTCAACATCTGTTTGCATGTATAGTATGTATATATATATAGAAGCTCGTTTAAACAGCTATCTTTTCTCCAAAGGCAAAGCACTTAATACTAAAGCAGCTGTTTGGCTGTTGATGTCTTTATTAAAAGTATTGGCCAGACTATAGAAAACCACAGTACACGTTTCTCTATATCAAGTAAAACTAGTTCAATTTTGCTATTTCCCTCGTCTACTTTGTGCTACAATAAAATAGTACACTTCATGAGGAAAGATCGGTTTAACGTTGTTTGAAAATCTTCCCCGCGTTTCGCTTTGTTTCGACCGAGGGGCAAATTACTCCTGAAAAAGTGTACGTGATCAAAAAACGATGCGATTTTTTTCATGATTTTTTTATTTTTCTCGTGATTTTTTGATTTATTCAATTCATGATTTTTTTGTGATTTTTCTGAAGGTGCTTTAAATCAGTGATTTGCCCCTCGGTTTCGACCTGGAAATATTTAATAGGCTAAATTAATTGATATTAATTTAAAATTGACATTTCAGTATCAATAAATTGGCGCCTTGGCGAGAGGATATATATTGACAGTTTGAAATATGCAAAAAATATTCTATTTTTGTATAAGTATATATTTTTGAAAGATGTCGAGTAACAATTAATACGCGAAAAATTGTTCGAAAATTGAACTACCGGAAATTCGAACGCAAGTTTTAAGATTCAAGGATCGGAATGATTTTTACTTCAGGATAGTGCCAGATTCGAAAAATAGCCAAGTTTAAAAAGGTATACTAGCTAGTGTCAAAACAATTTCATTTAATGATTAGTTTTCTTAAACATGCATTGAAGCCCCCTGTGCAGATCTCAATACTCAATAGCTTGATTGCTCTTGACACGGATGACGCGCCATCGTGCAATGGCCAATGTGCTTTTCTAACCGAACGACTATATTATCAACTATAGGCTTAAGGCCTGACCAAACGCTTTCAACATCGTATTCAACATTGTTGAACGATGTTGAATAATGTTGAAAGCGCGAGTGGCCAAATGAATTCAACATAGTTCAACATTCATGAATAAATTAATTGAACGTGGACTACTACAAAAGCTGGAATCGACAATATCCCGCATGGCGCATGTCTCTGTTCAACAAAGTTGAATGAAATGTGGCCAAATGCATTCAACACCTTTCAACATTTTGAGAACAATAGAAATGCTGAACGCGTGTTGAACGAAAATTTGAACATCTTCAAATTTCGTTCAACATCATTCAACACCATTCAACAACGTTCAACATATTTCAACAGGGGTGGCCAAACGCTTTCAACATCTTGAATTCAACAATGTTGAACGATGTTGTATGAAATGTTGAAAGCGTTTGGCCAGACCTTTACACGAAAGAACGGATTTTGACAGTTATTCTAGAAATATAGTAAGGTTGGATATACTATAGTGGCACAGTGGTTGGGTTCGATCTCTACTCTGAGCATGCAGTTATCTGATTGAAAATTTCACCTTGGCCGCACTGTGGGAAGAGTGCTTCCAGTTTGACTCTACCAAACACCATAGTACCACTGGACCAATGAGGGATGGCCCTTACTGGACTTCTATAGGGATAACAGTTTAGATATAACTGAAGGCTAGTTTCCACTCAGGAAAATCTTCCACAGGATAGGAACGGACAGGAAAGTTTCCTTTGTGTTAAAGTCATTAGTTCCGACCGAGAGCTCACAAGACAAAGAAAACTTTCCTGTCCGTTCCTGTACCGCGGAAAAATTTTCCTGAGTGGAAACTAGCCTTGATAGAGTTATCCAGTAAAAATATAAGTTAGTTTAGTTTAGTTTAGTTTAGTTTAGTTTAGTTTAGATTAGATTAGATTCTCTCTGACGAAGGCCTTTCACTCGAAACGTTAGACTTCTACAGTACGTTCCATGTTTCGGCAGTATATCCAACTTTACTGTATTTCGATTTGTGTTTCAACACTGCCTATATGCAGCACACCATACTTTGATATCCTTTAATAGTCTGACTTGTTTGCATGGCGTCTACCGATCTATCTTGTCAGTTTCGTCGCAATACTGCATGACTGCAGTTTGTAAAGTTATGACTATAGTTCTTGCTGTCCAAGCTATCGTTATAGACGTTAAAACTTAGAAGTCCAGAACACGAACCCGCAACCTTCAGAATGCTAGCCAGAACCATTGTCATTGAGCCACTAAGTCTCAGCTCAGATTAGGCGCGTCAATCCGGGGGGGGGGGGGGGGGACACATCCCCCCTACTTTTTGGACAAGGGGGATGCCTATATAATTATCCCCCCCTTTTCGCTTCGATCACTAATTTACTTGCAAACGATTGTGCTAATTTACTCTTACAAATTATTAAAAGTTTTCTCGAACCATGCAAAATGAAAGTCTAATCTCATTTAGACCGAAGTATTTCTTGCAAATGGTGCGATACACTGCTAAAATTGTGATTTAAGACCTTTATATTTTGCTCAAAAATGCCCTCAAAATGCAGGAAATGCCGTTTCAGAGACCCAAAATTCAAAAAATTTTCCGGACCCCCCTAGAATACTCGGGCTTCACCCTCGTCCCCCCCCCTTCCCCACTTCCAGCAAACGATTGTCGCCCTGGCTCAGATGGCAGACCTAGTCGGAATTACTTCGGCGAGGAGTTAACGGTACTTGCATGCAGGTTTGGCATTTGAGTTCCAGTGCCAAGTGGTTCAACTGCAGTGGTTCGAATGTCTGACTAGCATTCTGATTTCTAGTGAAGTGCTGGTTGCGGTTTCGAGTCCCGTCTATAGAGCTCAGAGTTTCCCGAGCTCTAACATCTAACGAGAGCTTGCATGGACAGCAAGAACTAACAAAACATTAGAAAGTATTACTAACGTACATATGAGTTGGTTTTTTTTGTATGCTTGTTGCTCCGTCTCTGCATAAGCCGTATGTAGAACGCTTAAATAATAGCTCTCTGTTAGATTAATCCGTTCAAAATCTCCCTTGCGTTTTAAGATTTCCGTTTGAAAGCTTCTACCAATCTTTTTTAACACAAAAGGTCTTCGAAAGTCTGATGTGACGACGGATATAGTTGGCCAAATGTCCAAGCTTAGTTCTGGACCAATGCATGAGGGATGGCCCTTACTGGACTTCTATAGGGATAACAGTTTAGATATAACTGATAGAGTTATCCAGTATAAATATAAGTTAGTTTCGTTTCGTTTAGTTTAGTTTAGTTTAGTTTAGTTTAGTTTAGTTTAGTTTAGTTTAGTTTAGTTTATGATGACCATATCGGTGGCCATATGACTCAATGCATCATTGCATGCATGCATGCAATGGCAAAATCTCCGAGAGGCATGACGAAGTCTATCATCAGAGTACTCTGTAATGAGTACACAGTTTTGTTGGTCCGAAACTCTGATGATAGGTTTGGATAATTTTGTGTCATTAGTCTATTATATAAGGCCGAGTCACAAACACGAAAAGTCTCCGAGACCTCGACACACTATTTTCTATTCGGAAACTACATTATAATATTGGCCTCGGTTGATCTCTGGGCGAAATTAAAGGTGTCTGACACTCTGATGATGCACTTGGAGAAGTTTGTATTAGAAGCTTGGGCTCTAACACAAAAATGTCCAAGTCTATTATTAGAGTTTCAAAAAGTTGTGTCGAAGACCAAGTCCCTTGCAGTGTACTTGATTAGTACACAGTTCCATTCGGAAACTACAGTACGGTCTTGGTTCGTCTCCGGACAAAAGGTCCCCGAAATTCAAACTCTGATACAACACTTGGCGAAGTTTGTGTCAGAAGCTTGGTTGTATGAGGCCAAATCGCCGACACAAACTATAGTCTGAAAGACCTCGACACACCTCGTAATGTATCATGCACTCTTTAATATGTTCACGCGCTTCAATGCATGCATGGCACAATTATCGTCATTCTTGACAAGTGCATGACAATGGTCGGTAACTTTCAAACATTGGTATACCTACTTATTGATTTTGCATATAATCCATGTGTTTGCTGTATTCATTAGAATGATTGCGACCAATTACTACTACCATAATTGAATTTGCTCCTACCATAATTGAATTCTCCATAAAAGCTAGCACAACTCATTTTACTCAGGACTGTTTGATAAACCTCTGAATACCGAGTTCGATTCCAAGTTTGACTTATAGTAATTAATATATTAGATAACGACCAAGCGCGGAATTTTGACGAGGCGATAAACGACGTGGGCGAAACTTAAGTCAACAATGGTTCCATAGGAATTAACAGCGAAATTAATCATCTTAGGGGCTGGTTGCATGGACGTACACTGCCAGTGCATGGCGGCCAAAATTAATGAGACACCCAAATGAAAACAGTGTTATTATACAAAAACGCATATTGAAAATACAAATTGAGGTAGTTTTCTTTTCAAAATGACTAGGAAGATGTGTTTAAAGTGTGCATGAAACGAAATTTCACTTCAGTTTTTTAAGATTGTATTTGGAAGAACACCTAAGATAATGAAAAATTGCTTTTACATGTCTTTCAAATCTTATCCCATTCTTGAGTTACGGAAAACCAGTCATATCTGATATCAAGTCTGGATTGGTCTAACTAAACTGAACGTTGGAAATTTGCCTTGGGGTATGGTCTGATTACATCTGCAATATGTGGTTTCGAGTAGTTAAACCAATCCAAAGATATAACTGATTTTCTGCTTTCTCCCACATACAACGTGTGACGTCATGCATTGCTGAAATTGCGTAGCCAACAACTCAAAAATAAGACAAGATTTTATAAAGACATGTAAAAGCCAGTTTTCATTATCTTAGGTGTTCTTCCAAATACAATCTTAAAAAACTGAAGTGAAATTTCTCGGTTATAGAAGAGTTTTTGGAAGAGAACGAGACACTTCAACTGGCTTCAGCCATCTTTGTGATGAGTATTTGAGTTTATTTTTAAACATATACCAAAATATCCGACATGTATCTTCATATCAAAAATATTCATTTAGAGAATTAATGTCCTGTTTAGACATATAATTTGCAATCAGGATTTTGCTTAAAAATAACGCTTAATACCATTTGTATAATTGTATGGTTTTGAATGCAATTTGGGATTAGTTTAAACGAGTGAGTTTTCAAAGAGTTTCGATTGAGTCTGGAATTCTTTGAAAATTTACGAGTCTGGATTAATCATTCAAACTTTATTCTCGTTCGTGATTGGCCAAAACGCCCCCGCTAATTCTCCGTATCTGGAAGCTGACGCGTTATTTCAGCTGCTGACGTGATCAGCGTGCAATAATACCTTGTTTTGGATCGAACTTCGATCCAAAACAAGGTATTATTGCACGCTGTCGAACCCAAGCCCCCAGCGCGGTCGGCAGCTTGCTAAAAATCCCGCCAAAACTAAATATTTTTGAAGAGTAAACAAAATGGCTTTTAACCGGTTTCCATCGTTAAACGAAGAAGAAGTTTCGACGTTGCTCTCAGAGAAAGATCGTAAAAGCACGAAGAGTATAGTTTTTGAATATATAATAAAACAATTATTGGGTCCGGTTTTCGCATGATATCGAGAATTCATCAAGGCCTCGGTTTGTGTTATCCACCTCAGCCTTCGGCTTCGGTGGATAACACAAACCTCGTCCTTGATAATTCTCGATATCATGCTCAACCTCATTCAATGATTGTTTAATAGGAAAAATAGGAACATATATCCATTATTTTTTTACAGTTAATTTCGCATTACTTTACCACCGTGTGTTGCGAAGGTTCAGATATTCGTTCGGAATTACGTTGCCAAGGTTGAAAATTACCCAATCAAATTGCGAGCTTTGGATCAAAACTCATTCTGATTGGACAATTTTTCAACCTTAGCAACGTAATTCCGAACTTCGCAACACACGGCGGTAAAGTATTGTGAAATCGACTGTAACGATGTTTACGATCCAAACGAGAACAGTATCAGTGGGTCGCGGGTTTGATCTAGCCTGAAGGCTTTAGTGCCGCGTTTTTGCAACTGGTTTCGGTTTGGTCCTTAAATGTATAATATACACTCGAAATTTTCCCTGACAAAAATTCCTAGCATACTAGTAATGACATATATTTATTCATAATCTTAATATTCCTTTGTATATATGTTCCACGCCAACAAAAACTCAAGTCAGTGAATGCGTTTACCGTCTCGGCTTATATACACTAACCTGACCCACTAGTGGGTTTACCGCCAAGTACGCGCTTATATACAGGAACACATAATCTCATGAGAAACAGTGCTAACGCCTGCGCAATGGAAGTAACGCATTCGCAAACCTCACGGGAGGGACTCTATTGGGGGACGAAATCTAATTACTAGATCGGCTCATCCAAAGCCTGAGAGCAGACCCACAGTCATGCTGCACTTTTTAACTGGTATAGTTAACTTTTTGCACTGATATATTTCAGATAAATTGCACTGTTATCAACCAAACCACGAACAGAATAGTCGTAGAAACAATGGGTATTGTATGGTACCCAACTCCAGTTTAAAAACTCCAAGAAACGACCAGCAACCGACATGTGTTACAGTTTACCAAATGACGAACATTTAAGAAACATCGTTATTTTGAAACCCCATCGTTATATACTTAATGCCATTGCGCAAGAAGTGGCGCAGTTTTAGATAATGGCGCAGAGCGTTGTATATCAGTGCGCAGACAGTTGTGTAGTGCGTTATATATTAATGCGCTGGCAGTTGTGCAGTGGGTTATAAATGCGCATTACCCGGGTGATCGTGCGGTTACTCTCATTGGCGCAGTGCGTTATATATTGGTGCGCATTGCACAGATGATGGCGCAGTTACTATAGGCAGTTATCGTTACGGCATCAAACAGCCCTTTCGTCAGTGTTGTACTGTTAAGTCGATTAACTTTTATCTGATGTACAACAGCGTGTATATTTCCTCACCAACCTTTCGTTGTTCTTATATAGGTGTGGTTTCAGAACAGGCGAGCAAAATGGCGAAAGAGAGAAAAAGCACTGGGACGAGAAAGCCCACCATTTCCCGCCAAGTCCGTAATAACCAATGGCTACTCGCCAGTTACTGCTCTGGACCAGATGCCCTACGGTCGTTCGAGCTCGTGTTCTCCTCATAGGCCGGCGGCCGCGTTGTGCGAACATTTTGGACTCACCAGTCCACCATACAGTGCTTTGGCTTACTTAAATATGGCGAACTTGCGACCTAGTTACTTTCAATTTCCTCCAACATACCCGAGCGTATTGGCAAGCTATTCGTTCCCACCCCTCCACTCGTACGCTCCGGCCGCCATGCTTGCTAGGGAAACGACAGGACATGCGTTATTACCAACAAGAACAAGTCTCGATGAATTGAGACTAAAAGCACGTGCACACAGTGCTTCCATTACCTGCACGGAAGGCGAACGAAACTGATAAAATTGAATATCAATATGAACATCACGGAGTTTTGCCGTAAGATGTTTCTTTAATCTCGTGCAAACATCGCACGCATGCTTGTAGCTTAAAAGACAGCAAGAGACTTTATTGTATTATGCAAAAACACTTATTTTTCTTGAATCCAAGAAAACTACTGAAACGTTAGAGGTACAAATTGTACAAATTTATTGTCAACATTCGAACAATGCAAAAGATCTCGAGTTCATCTCTTCCATATTTTCATATCCCTTTTTAAACAAGAGACAAGCGAACAGACAGACAGAGGGGCAGGCAGGCAGGCAGGCAGGCAGGCAGGCAGGCAGGCAGGCAGGCAGGCAGGCAGGCAGACAGACAGACAGACAGACAGACAGACAGACAGACAAGCAGACAGACAGACAGACAGACAGACAGACAGACAGACAGACAGACAGACAGACAGACAGACAGACAGACAGACAGACAGACAGACAGACAGACAGACAGACAGACAGACAGACAGACAGACAGACAGACAGACAGACAGACAGACAGACAGACAGACAGACAGACAGACAGACAGACAGACAGACAGACAGACAGACAGACAGACAGACAGACAGACAGACAGACAGACAGACAGACAGACAGACAAGCAGACTGATAAAGAAACAGACATGAAAACAGCCTATTGGCAGAGGTAAAAATAGAGTGAAGTATTTGACTCTTGCTCTCTCTCGTCAGACTCTCGTGTACCGTCGTTGTTGCTATTCCTTGTTGGCAGAAGTCTCAACAGGAAAGAGACCTGCAAACATCCGCGACACTTTTCCTGTCGCGCATGCGCGAAGTTACCTTAGCAATGAAGATATGCCTGAGCAGGTGATAGCCGAGTGTTTCACCAGGTCTGTGAGTCGTCTTGCAACTTCCCAAGACTGTAAACAACTTTATACTGACTCTGTGACAAAGTATTCTTATGTCTTTACTGCGGAAATAATGTTTTGATTAGTAAATAAAAAGATAAAAACAAGGTTAAAGGTTACAGAAGCTCAACTGGCTCAGGAACGCTAATTTTTACACTAGCGCCACCGCGTAGACAATTCGTTGGTCATTGCGTCGGCACGCCCAGCCAATCAGAAGGTGTGTTGCACCAAACCTGTTTTCAAAACTGGTTTGACACGTCGAAGATCATGGATGGCGGCTACATGGCCGTGTGCTGTAGGGCGATGCCTCTCACCAATAGTTAAGCCTGGTCGGACGGGGTTAGTACTTGGGTGACCGTTTGGGAATAACCCCGTACTCCGCCAGCTTGGGACTTATGTGAGTAGAGTTTAGTTGGTCTCTCCTGTACTCCGAGGGTTTTTCGCCGGGTTCTCCGGTTTTCCTCCCTCCGTAAAATCAACACCTAGGTCCAGGGTTGCCAGATTGGCCTCTTGGAGGCCAAATAACTCGATTTTGGCTTCTTTTTTTCTTGCTTGGCCTCGAAAAAAAAGTTTGGCCTTTTGGCTTCTTTTTGGCCTCTTTTCACTTCAAAGCAATTGTTAATAATTTTATTGATCTTTAATTGTAAAAATAATTTAGTTGTATGGTAAATGATGTAGGAGGTTGATTTGTATTATAATGTAAATTTCTGAGGATAATCATATGGGATAATCTAGTTTTGTTTTTAGCCAATCACAGTTTATGAAATTCAGCCAATTGTAATGCCGATAAACTAACGAATAACATTGAATATGCAATGCGTTCGCAGACGTCCGCCTCTCTTATCTTTTCTCCTTATTTTTCGAATATAATGCCCCGATTCAGTCAACCCGTACCTGTTGCTTCAATTCCGGTGCTCTTTTTGCTGACTATTCAACCGAGGAATCAAAAAAAGCCCTGGGTACGAGCTTGACATTTGGCTTCTTTTTGGCCTCTTGAAAAAATAGTAGTTTGGCCAACCTCGTACCCAGGGCCATTTGTAGGGAACTGGGCCAAGATGGCGGGAACAAATGGCCCTGGTGGAGGCCAGGCTATCTCAGCCTCTGATTGGTCAAGAGCTTATGGCGTAAATCAGACGGTTTGATTTTGTTTTGTTTTTTTAAAAATTGTATTTTGACCTTGTCGGTTGTTCCTGCACTCGGCACGGGAAATTATATTTTAAACCATGCAATAATTAGGTGTAATTAGGTATAATTACTGTGTAAAGAACTGAGTTCTAGTTAATAAAATGCGCAATATACTGCGCATTTTGGGCTAGCTTCCACCAGGGCCATTTGTTCCCGCCATTTTGTTTTAGTCGCCATCTTGGCCCAGTTCCCTACAAATGGCCCTGGGTACGAGGTTGTAGTTTGGCCTCTTTTGGTGGGTTTTGGCTACTTTTCAAACCATATCTGGCTCCGAGCATGCGCTGGAGCCTGGCAACCCTGCCTAGGTCTTAGTTGTCGACACGTAGGAGTTTGGTGTCAATTGGGACGAAAGTTCTGTTCCTTTCTCCTGCCACACGTTTAAGTGGCAAATTTAATAAATAATAAATAAATCAAACAAAGTGTCCGATGTTGCAGAAGTCTCTTTCCTGTTGAGTGGGAATTGCTGTTATCGCTATTTATCGTATGTAAATTTATTTAGTCGTGTGCAAACGTTTGGCAGCGCCGTGTTTGGGTTCTTAAGTAGATTTTCTTTGTGTGAACAAATTTGCGTGGTTCCATTAGAAAGAAAATATTTATTTGGAAAAGTCTCGTGTGAGAAATAATCAGTGTACGTGTTGTGTTGTGTTGGTTGGGAAGCATTTACTGAATATCTCGTTAACGGTTGAAGTATCAACCTCGTACCCAGGGCATTTTGCCTCCACGTTGGGAATGCAATCGGAAATGGCGGCTGTCGAGGCTCGCGAAATACGGGCTGACCCCAATCTCGTCCCCAGAGCCTGCGGTCCTTTTGCCCAGCGGCAAGGAGCCATCGGCTCTGGTCGGAACGAGGTAAAGCTGAATTTTGATTGGCTGAAAAATCCGATGGCTCGAACTTTGAAAGTCCGCGTTTTTCCGACTCACGGACTCGTTCCGGCCAGAGCCGATTGGCTGCTTGCCGCTGGGCAAAAGGACCGCAGGCTCTGGGGACGAGATTGGGGCTGACCCGTATTAGCTACTCATGCGTAGAACGAATATCTTGCGTGTAATCGTCATCAATACACTGGGACAACTCACTTGAGCCAGCACGCACGTGGACTGCGAACTGCTCATGAAAGTGGCCGATTTTCTATGTGTTTCCGATCGTTGGCGAATCAGCTGGTCACGTGACACCCAGAATTTTGGGGTGTTTTGGCAAGAAAATTTATGCGTTCTTTGTGTTTTGTTTTGTATAATACGTATACATGAATAATAAATGAGAAATATTTAACGATCTGCCGAATCACTCATGTGAAGCCTTTATCGTAAAAGCAACTGGTTGGCATTATTTATCATGATACTCTCCATGATTATCCAGGATAAATGTTAATGTCATGAACAAATCTATATCTAATGTTGTTCTTGACTTTAACCAAAGCTATCTTTCCATTCTTTGGGTAAACTTTGCAGAGTGGATCTATTGCAATTCAAATTGTCATGAATAAATTATACTCTATCTGAATTAATCAAGTTTTTAAACCGGCCAATCGGATTATAAAATCGACCAGCCGATGCCAAGGGCCATTTTCGCCGACCTCCCAAACGTGGAGGCAAAATGCCCTGGGTACGAGGTTGCGGAAGTATCCTTTTTAGGATAACTTCACTTGTATTTGAATGCCTAATAACAGAATAATGAATTTAACTGAAAATGTCGACAACAGCGTAATTGTGAGGTCCCATAATGAAACTATTGGCAGCAACTTTACGTGTGCATCCAAATACCAAAACTAGTGAAGTCGGTGTGTCCTAATACATACATGCACGCAATGCGTACCTATTTTAATATATTTTTTTGTTAATAGATTAATTTACTTGAATTACTTAGAGATTTTTTCCAACTTAGGGATTTTTTTCTTCCTGGAGAGTTGTGATTATGTTTAGGCACACTGGGGGGTTGTGGTTAGGTTTAGAGGTGGGGCTGGGGGGGGATTACTTATTATAGGAAATTAACGATGCACTTTATTAACGCGGATTTTAAAAATTCGCGTTAATTTAATTAATGTTAATTTTTGTCATCGTCAATTTCAAGTATGCAATTTTTAGTTATCGTTAATTAAAAAGACCTTGATTTGTTTTAAATAACACTAACTCTTTTAATATCAAAGTTTCTGTGATCAAAGTATGCTTTGATTAAATAGATAGATAGAAAAACTCTATTTACCCACGCTAACCCTGTCAACCGCAGCTGATTTCCACAGGGGGCGTGTAAAAAGGAAGTACAAAGATATAGTATTTTAGGCTATTTACAAAATATAATATATCAACTAAGTTACAAAGTCTAAGTTATAAAGTTTATAAGTATAAAAAATATATATATTTACAGGTTGTTTTTTGAGGATTTTGTTCGTTCAGGTAATCAGAAAATGTGAGTAGCAATTTTATTTCGAAAATGGGAGAGGGTTTTGCACTCCCTGATTTCATTTGGAATAGAATTCCACAGGTGTGCACCTTCGTACATATAAAACTGTTTTTCATATAATTTGTCTGGGGTTGTGGTAAACAAAGGCCACTGGAAATGCCCCGAAGTTTGTGATTTGTAATTTCGCTTTTATACGTAAAAAGATTTGTAAACGTCTCGGGACCCATTTTATTTAAAATTTTGTACATTAATATTGCTTTTGCCTTTTTTCTCAACAATTTAAGTGGTTCCCAGCCTAAGGCTTGTAAAGCAATAGTATGATCTACATCATTACTCATATTCATGATAACTCGAGCAGCTCGATTTTGGAGTTTTTGTAGTCGTTTTGATTGTGTTTCACCTATTACATCCCACACTTCACACAGCAATAATTGAAGTGTGGGCGAACAATAGCATTATATATGGAAATAAGTGTATCTTTCTCAACAAATGGTTTGACACGACGGAGAGCGGAAATTGCTGTTGTTATTTTTTTGCAAATATTTTTAGTATTATCTTTCCAGGATAAATGCTGGTCAACTACTATTCCAAGAGTTTTGCATTCATAAACCTGTTTAATTTGTTTATTTTCGATGAAAATATTCGGGTGAGAATCTGTTTTCATTCGTTTTGGACGAATCAACATAAATTCAGTTTTAGCGACATTCAAGCTAAGTTTATTGGCCATTAACCAATCTTTGAGATTTTCTAAATCAGAATTTACTGTAACTTCAATATCATTTATCGAGTCTCCAGAAGCTGTAAGATTTGTGTCATCAGCGAATAGTCGGGGTCTTGTATTATCAAGGCACTCTGGCAAATCATTGATGTACAATGGAAATAATAATGGTCCTAAAATAGAACCTTGTGGTACACCACATTTGACCGTGTGTTCAGATGAGACAAATCCATTTATTTTGCACTTCTGGCTACGATTTGTGAGATAGGATTTTAAAAAAGAAAGTGCTTGTCCTCTTATTCCATAGAACTCCAACTTTTTAAGGAGAATTTGGTGATTAACAGTATCAAAAGCTTTTTTTAAGTCAATAAAAACTACCAAGTTAAATAGCTTTCTATCTAAGTTAACGTACCACTCATTAGTACAGTCTAGTAATGCTGTGGCTGTGGAGTGAGATTTCCGAAAACCAAATTGGGAATTGCTCAGTAGTTCAAATTTGGTCAAATAGTTGTATAATTGATTATAAAGAATTCGTTCCATGATTTTGCTTATTGCTGGCAAAACTGAAATTGGCCTGTAGTTTCCAGGAATATTTCGTTGGCCATTTTTAAAAAGAGGTGTTACTCTAGCCACTTTCCATTCATCTGGAAAAGTGGATAGAGTAATAGCCTGGTTAAAGATACGTGTTAGTGATTCTGCAATGGCTGGTGCAGCTATCTTGATAATTTTACATGAAATTTTATCAATTCCAGTTGCTTTGTTGCTTGATAATCTGGACAATAAATGAAATACATCATTTACAGTTGTAGGTTGGAATGCAGCAAACTCTGATTTAGTTTTGCTTATATAAGTTTCAAAAGTGCAATTTGGCACATCAATTTTACCTGCTAGGTCAGGCCCGATGTTTGAAAAATATTCATTGAAGCCATCTGCAATTTCCTGCGGATCATTTAGAATATTTTCACCCATATTCAATTCATTTACTACTGTTTGTTTAGTTTGTTTGTCTAATAAATGATTAATTGATTTCCAAGCTTTCTTTGGATTAGATTTCTGATCAGCAATTCTGGTGGAATAGTAGTTTTGTTTAGCATTTCTTAATTCAATATTGACCTGGTTTCTGGCTGCTTTATAGTTTATCCAATCTATTTCTGATTTACTTATAATCGCTTTTCGTTTCAATTTGTCTCTTGTATTTATGAGGTTCTTAATTTTATTTGTGATCCAAGGGATCTTGTTCGATCTGACCTTTTTTTGTTGGAGTGGTGCATGTTTATCTAAAACTTCTAGGAAAAGATCTTTCCAAATTTCCCACATAGCATTTGGGTCATGGTCAAAAAAATAAACATATTCCCAGTGCTGAGTTAAGAGTTCATCTACAAACTTTTTTTCATCAAACTTTTTCATATTTCTTATTTCAACTGTGTTTTTTTCCTTCTTTTGAATAATTCGGATTTTTCTGATCACAAACACTAAGCTGTGATCACTGATTCCAGTATGAATAACACCAGAATGAGAAATTTTTTCTGGCATACTTGTAATAGTGTGGTCAATTAGGCTGGATGTTTTCAGAGTAATTCGAGTAGGTTCATCAATTAATTGAGACAATTGGTATAGCTCACATAAGGAGCTCAGTTTTTTTGTTGGTATATTGGAAAGTGTTTCCTTTTTTAATAGGTCACAGTTTAGATCACCCAACAAATACATTTCTTTATCTTCATCATCAATTTGTTTGATCAATCTTTCCAAATGATCAAAGAAATCTGATGATGCATTGGGTGGTCTGTACACAGTTGAAACAATAAATGGTCGACTGTGTGGTTTGGTGATTTCTACACAGACAGTCTCTAATTCATTTGAAATTAGGTCAGATCGAATTTTGTAATTGATGGAGTTACGTAAATATATGCAAATATATTTAAATGTAAATGTAAACGCCTTTCAAAGATGGCGGTTGCTTTGAAGTTCTTTGATCAAAGACGACTTTGATCACAGAAACTTTGATGGTGTAAACCGGCCTTAAAAACATCACTCCTCCTCTTCACTGTCACTATCAGATTCTGAATCAGATTCAATAATCTGTACATCACACCGACTCGAATTAATTTAATTAACTTGTTTACCATGTCGCGTTAATTTATGTCGCGTTAATAAAGTGCATCGTTAATTTTCTATAATAAGGTAATTCTTTAAAATTCACGATTGTTAATTCTAGATTTCTAGGCCATTTCACAATTTGGAAAAAATCATGAATTCTCGATGAGAGGATATGCTGTATATGGACAAGTATTATGGTTTTCATCTGACGTCACGGCAGCCATATTGGTGCACAGAAACCGTGAAATGGCGGCCATATTGGTGCACGATCTTTATCCTATGAGAGTTTAACTCTATTCTTATTCAAACGTTTCGTTTGTTTTACTACCCCCAACGGGGCAACCAGAGGGGGCAACCGATAACGTGAATAGCTTGTGTGAAATATCCGTTGGCCGCGCTTATGTCATTTGGATTTGGTGGGTTGGGACGAGTACTTCGTAAAACTCAAAATGGCGTCCAAAGGGACAAAAGGTTTCCTTGCAATCCTCGTTATTATTGTTGGTTTGCTTATCGTAAATTTCAGGTACGAAATAATGTACTCTTGTATTTGACTTTCTCGGTTATTTAGTTAACATTGTATGTTATCTTACAGCATAATTGATATTCCTTCAGCCGTTGGTATAACATGGACTTCAATCTCCAACTATCGTGGAAAACCAACAGGAAATCATACAAAAGGTTGTGTTTTAGAGAAAGTAGTGCGTTAACTTTAATATTTTAGCACAAAAATGGTATTTAAGAAATAGAAAATGGCCGCCCGTGTTTATATTTAACAAATAAAACATAAAGCTCAGGGCATATGTACTCTTATTTATAAAGTATAGTTCTCTGTTTTACGTTCTCTGTTTCGGCAGTATTAACCTACTATACCATATTTCCAGTGGCGGATCAAGGGGAGGGCAGTATGGGCAGGTGCCAGGGGCCCCGCGCTTTTGAGGGGCCCCGCGCTTTGCAAAGCCAGTTTTTTTTCCAAGGATATACCGCATCTATGTTGCAGCCTGCAAGGGCAAGCAACAAAGGGCCAGCAGGGCACGGCTCCCTCATTTTAAAGCTTTAATGACGTTATCAGTTATCACTTAGAAATGTTTACTTAACATCAGGGTTTTGTTGTGTAATGCCCTAAAGTAATGTCTACAAATTCCAGTTCCCAGTTTGTCGTCGGATATAACGACTGGAAACATGCAGGTGAGCAGATCTCCAATCATGAAAACAACACAGGTCATCGCGAAGCTATGATTGCCCTGCGCGGCACACGAAAATTGAGAGGGGGCACCGTTGATACAGCATTGATCAAGCAATACCAGGATGAAGTGTCATATGGCCGAGAGCTGCTGAAGCGACTGATCAGCGTCATGAAGTTTTTGTGTGAACGTGGTCTAGCCTTCCGCGGTAAAGATGAGCACATTGGGTCGGCACACAACGGCAATTACTTGGGAATTGTTGAGCTTTTGGCTGAATGTGACCCCTTTCTGGCCCAGCACATCCAAAAGCATGGAAACCAAGGCAAAGGACACGCTTCGTATTTGTCATCGCCAATTTGCGAAGAGGTTATTGATCTCATGAGCAAAGAAGTTCTTTCCACCATTGTAGAATAAGTCAAATCGTTGATGCACTATTCTATATCCGTTGATTCCACCCCAGATGTAACTCACGTTGATCAACTTACAGTAACAGTCCGATACGTTAAAGCTACTGGTCCTGTCGAGCGATTCCTTACATTTCTACCCATGTACGGTCACACTGGAGCCCAAATTGCCGATCATTTGCTGAAGTTTCTGGCCGAGCAAGGCATTCCGATTGAACTATGTCGTGGACAGTCGTGCGACAATGCGTCGAACATGAGCGGAAAGTACAATGGAGTGCAAGCTGTCGTTCGAGCAAGTTCACCATATGCCGAATATGTTCCTTGTTTTGCCCACTCACTCAATCTGGTGGGAAAACATGCTGCAGAGGCCTGTTCAGATGGCAGTGAAATGTTTAACCTGATTCAGAGTGTCTACAATTTCTTTTCGGGATCCACTCATTGCTGGAAAGTTCTGAAGAAGCATCTTGAGGGACTGCCTGTCGACAAATCTTTGTCGGAGACACGCTGGTCAGCACGAGGTGATGCGGTGAAAGCACTGAGCAATGGCTACGAACAGAACAAGAATGCCCTAGAAGAAATTGGAGCTGACCTGGAACAATCTGCTGAAACAAGAAACGAAGCATCTGGGCTTCTCAAGCGTCTTGAAAAGCTTGAAACTGCAATTTTACTTGAATTGTGGAATGACATCCTACAACAGTTCCAGAAAACAAGTTGTTCTCTTCAGAAAGCCGGTTTACCGTTGAACTGTGCTGTAAATTTGCTGGATTCGCTTTTGATGTTTGTGGAGCAACTCCGAGAGAAATTTGATGATTACGAGAAGAAAGGTGTAGAAAAGTGTGGCGATAGCGAGTATGCAGATGCTTCAAGGCGTACTCGCAAACGAAATCGACGAATCTTTCATGGCGACGAAGGTGCAGCTGAGGATACAGTCTTGCAGGCCGGCGTCAAATTTCGTGTGGAAGTGTTTTTTACAATTATCGACCACGTCTGTGCTGCTCTGAAACAAAGAATCGCTGGTTACAAAACCGTTTCTGAGAGATTTGGCTTCCTTTCTCAGCTTAGCAGTATGTGCGACGAGGATGTGAAGGCTGCTGCCCGAAAGCTTGTTGAAGCCTAGCCAGATGATTTGGAAGAAACCTTCCCTAACGAGCTCGGCCAGTTTATTTACTATTTCTTCGAGCCATTGCAACCTGGAGCAAAAGTTCGGAAGATGAGAGTTCCACAAGAGGAGGACAACAAGAGGTCCATTGAGTTATTAATGTTTCTCAATCTCAAACAAAATGAGCTAAGTGAAACTTTCACAAATGTGGAAATTGCTTTGCGAATTTATCTTGCCATGATGGCCAGTAACTGTACAGGGGAGCGCTCATTCTCGAAGCTAAAACGTTTAAAGAGTGATTTGCGTAGCACGATGGGACAGAAACGTTTAACTGCTTTATCGCTGATGAGCATGGAATCGGACATCTTACGCTCGCTTGATTCCTATAAGCTAGCAAATGATTTTGCTTCTGCAAAGGCCCGAAAAATGGCATTTGCATAAAACATTTTGCAGAAACATTGTTTGTAAATATTACTATCCTGGTTATAAAATTCCTCCGATTCTTTCCTCTTTAGTCTTTCTTTTTTTTTTTTTTTTGGGGGGGGGGGGCATCAATCAGCCAATTATGTGCCAGGGGCCCCGCGCAAGCTTGATCCGCCACTGCATATTTCGACTCTTATAAAGGCACGTTTGACGTCATTTGAACACGAAAGAAGTTGAGTAGAGGCACGAGGCGATAGCCGAGTGCCTTTACACTTCTTTCGTGTTCAAATCACGTCAAACGTACCTTTATAAGAGTCGAAATGGTATAGTAGGTTAATACTGCCGAAACAGAGAACGTAAAACAGAGAACTATACTTTATAAATAAGAGTACATATGCACAGGAGCGGTATGTTTTATTTGTTTTATAAAATAAGAAGAAGAAAAATCAAACTAAAAGTGAGGTAGTTTTAGAATTTGGCGGGCTTTCCGGCCAGCTGACACAACTTTACATCATTCATGATCTATGTTCTCTTATAAATGCACGGAGCCCAGCCAATCAGAGCATGCGTAGAGGGCACCTTATTTTATAAAGCCTGATGCAAACACGAGAGTGAGTTGGGAGAATTCGAAAGTTTTAAATATGGGTCATTCCAGCTCAAATCATCACCAAAAATGAGATTTGTTAACCATACCATTTAGATTTTCCTGAAATTTGGCATATGTGTAAAATTCCATGTCACAAACACCCTTGCCAAGTATTAGTCCAATATTCCCAACCATTCAAATGTTACAGGTCCTTACCTTTTGGTCCAAAAAACCCAAATTCTAGACAGGAAACAAAGTTGATGTTGTGTCCAAAGAACTGCTCCACTGAAAATAGTTTAAAATGAGGTAGTGGAATGAAACTTGGCCCTATGGTATTTTCAGCTATGCTGAATCTGAAGAACACATGCATTAATGCATGTGACAGCCCTCAAGACAGCTATTCTAATAACAATGTACCCTGTATTTTCAAACCATATGTGACCTGTAGTCAGTTGAAGGTGTCCAAATGAAAAGTACAAAGTTGTACCACTTTAAATAAAGACTTTTCCTTATCTATATAAATATATTTAAAATATGTAGAAGTGTCAGATTGGTACTATTAACCATTCCTAGAAAAAAACGACAATGAAAATAGGGCAAAATTGCATGGTTTCACTCCAGCACATGAAGTTACATGTTTTCCAATTGCTGCCATTTTTGCCGATCTGAGCATGCTCAGTTCCACTATGAATGTATGTCCCACATGAGGAGGAGACTGAAACAGGTTTAAAAATGTTGTCTCAAAAGTAAAGATCACAAGCACAAGTACAAGCATCTATAAGGTATGTCATTGAATGTGGGTTTTTTTGGCATTTGATGTTCCCCGTTTGTCAACTCATGATATCTCTCTTTATATCTTAGTTTGACTCACTGAAGAATGGATCCCTGCTCTGTTGGAATTGCTAAAGATTGGGAATGTCACAAAAGATCCCATACCAGTCAAACAGGATTGATTGAATTTGCAGACTTAGAAGAGTCCCAGCAAGAGTTAGTTGTTTTGAGATCAGGAGTAACAAGTGAAGTAAAGACCCTTTGCCATCATCATAAACAATTTTTGTTGGTGAAGTACGAGGCTTTTGAGAGAGTTTGCTGTGACCCATATCGTACCCATGAAAAATCCAGGAAAAGTAAGTATTTTCATAAAATAAATCAAAATTATAGATTCAAGTGTTATAATCACACATTGTCTTCATAACAGTTAGCAATGACAAATATTCAGTACTGCATATAAATTGAAACATTGATGTTTATTGAAAACATGTCTCTATCTACAGGTTCCCTTAGATGTATCAGCATGGATCTGGTCAAAGCAGCACGTAAGCTAAAATTGAATTTGGTGCCTGGTAAAAAACTTTGCCCAACATGCAGAACCAGGATTTCCAATGCTTTACAGGAGTCGGACAACGATCTCCACAAACTGGAAAATGTGGCAAGTCCATCGGACGAAGATATATCCGAACTTGAGAAATCAGTATCATTGGAGAAGGACCGCAGGATGTTATCAGACTCCTTCTCTTCAATTGGACTTTCACCACTGAAGTTGCACTCACAACCAACTTCGAGCAAAGTTCAGCAGGGTAAAAGAAAGTTGGAAGCTGCCTTTGGAACTATTACAAAAAAGGTTGCTAGATCACTGGATGTACCTTTAGAGAGATTGGCAGATGCTGAGGATAAGGGAGCAAAAGACACATTTGAAAAAGCCAAAGCCTTTGATGATATGATGCTTTCACTGAAAGACAAGCTTAGATCTTTGAAAAACAACAGGCAGAAAATTCAGGTCCTTACTCTTGTTCCACCAAACTGGACTATCAAACAAGCAGCTGAGTATTTTGATGTCTCGCAGTATATGATACGTACAGCTCGCAAATTACATGTAGCAAATGAAAAAGGCATTTTATCACTGCCTGATCCAAAGAGGGGTAAAGGATTACCATCAGCAATATCTGACTTGGTACATCTTTTCTATCATGACGATGAGTTTACCAGGTTAATGCCTGGAAAGAAAGACTTTGTGAGTGTTTCACGAAATGTGCATAAGCAAAAGAGACTTATTTCATGCAACTTGAAAGAGCTATTTTCAGCTTTTAGGGAAAAGTTTCCGGAGGCAAAAGTTAGTTTCTCTAAGTTTTGTTCTTTGCGACCAGAGTGGTGTGTTTTGGCCGGAGGTGCTGGGACACATTCTGTCTGTGTGTGCACCATGCATCAGAATATCACACTTTTGCTTGCGCCAATAGGTGCAAACTACAAAGAGTTAATGCAGTTGATTGTCTGTGACCTTGCCAATCGAGAGTGTATGGTGCAGAGATGTGCCCATTGTCCAAAGACATCCGATGCTCTCAGAGATCATCTAAACGATCTTCTAACTGACTGTGATGATGTTTTGGAGTTTTCCCACTGGACTACAACCGATCGATCTACTCTCATATGCCAACAAGCATCAGTTGAAGATTATATTGATCTTGTAATTTTGCAGTTGCAAAAGTTGACAGCCCACTCTTACATTGCCAAGTCTCAAACTAAGTATTTAAAGAAGAGGAAAGAGGAGTTAGAAGAGGATTCTGTATTGTTTCTAGGGGACTTCGCGGAGAATTATAAATTTGTAGTGCAAGATGAGGTGCAAGGGTTCCACTGGAACAACTTACAGTGCAGTCTTCACCCCGTTGTAATTTATTTCAAAAATGATTCGGTAATTAATCATTATTCGTACTGTGCCATATCTGATGATATGACCCATGATGTTGCTTTTGTTTATGAAGTGCAGACGAAGGTGATCGACGACATTAAAGAACGAATTCCAGGTATAAAAAAAATTGAATATTCTTCAGATGGTTGTGGCGGCCAGTATAAAAACCGAAAGAATTTTATCAACCTTTGCCTTCATAAGAAAGATTTTGACGTAGATGCAAAATGGACATTTTTTGCCACAAGCCATGGCAAGCAGCCGTGTGATGGTATTGGAGGGACGGTTAAACGTTTAGTTAGAAAGGCAAGCCTCCAGAGAAGCCTGAATAATCAAATCTTAAATCCGAATGAAATGTTCGAGTATTGTAAGGCTAATATTGCTGATATTATCTTCTTGTTCATTGATAAGAAAGAATTAAGCGTTACTTGGGAGGTACTAGAAAAACGGTTTAAAGATACCAAGGCAGTACCTGGCACAAGAAGTTTCCACCAGTATGAGCCCATAGATGAGAGCAAAATAAAAGTCAAAAGATGTAGTGAAGATGAGGAGTATACTCTGACACATGATTTATATGGACAAGACAATGTAGAACTTATAACTATTGCACCTTCTGATTTTGTAGCCTGCATCTATTGCGGAAAGTGGTGGGTTGGAGTTGTGGAAGAAATTAACGAGAAGGAATTAGATGTGTTGATAAAATTCATGCATCCACGTGGGCCTGCACGATCTTTCCACTGGCCCAACCGAGAGGATTGCTGTTGGGTACCACAAACACATGTGATTTGTAAAATTGAAGTGCCAACAACAGCCACAGGAAGGCAATACTACCTTGCCAAACAGGATATTATGACCATACCCAACAAATTTATAGCTCTTAATTAATAATTAAATTAAGAATATGAAATGATGTTGACTTTATACTATCCAATACCAGTTGTAATATGGATTAGAGCACCATCGTGCCTTAAAATTCTAATATGCTCATTGCCATGTATATATTTGGAACTGTGATCAAATTGTTGTGCATTAGCCACCTTGAGGTGATTAATAAAATAGCGGACAACTTCAAATCCAATTTAGTTTTTATTGGAAAGATATACTTATAACAAAACAGCTCTCCCCAAAACACAATCAATACAAGTATATTCTAAGGGTTTAGGGTGAAGTAAATTCGAGTGTAGAATATATACATTTTAAGACCAAACCGGGAGCAGTTGCGAAAAATGCAACTACACAGGCCCTCCGGCAGGAATTGAACCCACGACCTTGCGATTCTAGTGCAATGCTCTGACCACTGAGCCACGGAGGCCGTTGCCGAGAGCTCGATCGCGAGTTCTGTATATATAATAAGGTGGTAATGCCAGGAGAGAATTGGCATTACCACCTTATTATATATACAGAACTCGCGATCGAGCTCTCGGCAACGGCCTCCGTGGCTCAGTGGTCAGAGCATTGCACTAGAATCGCAAGGTCGTGGGTTCAATTCCTGCCGGAGGGCCTGTGTAGTTGCATTTTTCGCAACTGCTCCCGGTTTGGTCTTAAAATGTATATATTCTACACTCGAATTTACTTCACCCTAAAACCCAATACAAGTATAACTTGATGTGCTGGGGTGAAATCATGCAATTTTGCCCAATTTTCATTGTCATTTTTTTCTAGGAATGGTTACTAGTACCAATCTGAAACTTCTACATATTTTACATATATTTATATAGATGAAAAAAAGTCTTTCTTTAAAGTGGTACAACTTTGTACTTTTCATTTGGACACCTTCAACTGCCTACCGGGTACACATAGTTTGAAAATACAGGGCATATTGTTATTAGAATGGCTGTCTTGAGGGCTATCACAAGCTTTAATAGATGCGTTCTTCAGTTTCAGTATAGCTGAAAATGCCATAGGGCCAAGTTTCATTCCATTACCTGATTTTAATCAATTTCTGGAGCAGGTCTTCGGACACAATAAAATCAACTCTGTTTCCAATCTAAAATTTCAGCCTTTTTGGACCAAAATGGAAGGACCTGTAACATTGGAATGGTTGGAAATATTGGAAACATACGTGGCAAGATTGTTTTTGACATGGCATTTGACCAATATATCAAATTTTAAGCAAATCCAGGGGGTAAGGTTAAATCACCTTGATGATTTGAGCCGGAATGACCCATATGAAATAGACTAAGAAATGTGATGTCACAACTGTTTTTGCATAGCTTGATGTAAACACAGCGTGTGTAAGATGCAACCTACTTTATAGACCACTTATAATGTATTGTAATACAAATGAAATTATAGAGAATTTGAGACTGAAGAAACTTTAATTTGAACATACTGTAGCTTAAAAAGTTACTGGTCATTGATATTAGTAATTTTCTAAGCTGTGTTCAAAATTTGTTACACCCGTTTTCAAAATTACATGACCAGGCTGGAAATATTATTTGTCATTTGGTCAGCATCAACATCCTCATTTCATTGTATTCTGACTCAGTTTGTACTGATGTCCACCATTTTCTGACAACAAATTGCTATAAATTAATAAACTTAGATCACACCACATTTAAAACAGGTGTAAGTGAGAATGGCAGCCAGATTTTTTGATAGCCAGGATTTGAAAAAGGGTGTGGTCAAATGGGGAAAATCTGAGAAGTGATTATGAAAATTGTAGAAACAAAATAAACATAAAATTCAAAGACTAAGTTTTAAATTTTTCTGATCGAGGGTTGTGCCCTTATGTTTTTTCCACTCCAATATCACAAATTTATGATTTACCAGTGTACCCAAATTATTTCTTGATACTGCTCAGTGGAACCAGAGGTGCTCAAATGTCAGTGGTAATAAACTCTCCTGAAAATTTTCAGAAATTTTAGGTGTCCAATAGAGCTGTGCGGTTAACTGAAAAACTCGGTCGGTTTGGTTCTTTTTTTGGCACCGGAAGTCGGAACCGAACATGCGCAAAAGAACCGGAAGAATCGGTAGTTTCGTTTTCCACGTAAAACCTCGTTTTCCACGTGTATCACGGGAGACCCTGATACATCAAAGACATTCAGAGTTATAACTATAAGACATTTTTTTAAAATAATTGTTGTGTTTCATTTAACTTGTTATAAGTTGTTCATTTTGAAGTTTTATCATTACAATTTGTTGAGCAAATGCTTTGAATTGTTGAATTGTTCTTTTTATAAAAGTACCGAAACCGGCACCGAACCGAGGTTCTTTTACCCCAAAAAGACCGGAACTGGAACCGAGGTGAAAATTCTGGAACCGCACAGCATCAGTGTCCAAGTCTCACCAAGAATGGACATTCTCTTTTATTTACTGAGACTACAAGATCTGATGATGAGCCCACAAACTTTACATTTACATTAGTACACTGTAGTGCACTAGCATGCCAACTAATTGCACTGATGATGGAGATGGTTTTGGATTGGGCACAGTAAATTAGCATGTTGAAGTTCTGGCCAGAAGTTGAATAGTACATTGAGCAAAATGCACTGTAATCTTTTTCAGATCGGAATTGTGGAAAGGTTGTTCTGTTAGGGGAATGCAATGACTGTTTACAATATCAATTAGTAAGTTTTTTATACTATATGTACTAATGTACTGTCCCAGACCTGCCAAAACCCACCCTTGTTACAGTGTATTTACTCTGTCTATTGCTAAATATGATACAAAACATTTCTGTCTACAGTAATGTAGCTCATTTTACATGTCAAGGGAGAACTCATCCTTTAGCTCTTTTTTTCTCAGATGGGCCAAAAGCATTTTCTTTGTTAATACAGTAACTTTATTCCCACTCTCTAATGCCAGATGATTTTACTTGTCAGAGGACAGCCTTAATTTAGAAAGCAGAGGCTCAAGATGTTACTACCGTACTACTGTATTGTTTATGTGTTTTAACCCTGTCATTCCCATTGGTGCCATTTGCAGTGCTGCAAAATCACCCCTTTAGATGTCAACTTTATTTATTTTCGTCTTTTGATAGTTATTTATATTTACGAACAATTTAAGGAAAGGAATTTGTAATTTGCTTCTGCAAAAGGAACGCCTTACTTTGGTTTGTAATTAATCACCTTTTTCATTCCTTTGCCAAAAAAGTAATTTACTACTGGTTAAGATTACTACCAATGTAACGAGTACATGGTAATGTGTTACAATTGTAACGAGTACTCACACCACTGGCCATTTGGCACTTTATTTTTTACTCTGTCTAATGCCAGATGATTTTACTCATCAAGGGAAGCTAGACCTCCTGACATAGTGGGAGTTAAAGTAATGTATTAATTTAGTTTTCTTTTCAGGCTGATTTTAAAAAATACCCAGAATGCAAGGAATCTGGGAAAAGGCAGAAAAATTTGTGTTCCAAATCCAAAACTGAATTTTACACCAGGTACATGTAGAAGCATAAATTTACATGTAACTACAACATTTTTATACTACTATGTATATATACAGTATATACAGTATATATATATATATATATATATATATATATATATATATATATATATATATGCATGCATCAGTAACAGTTGATTAAATATTTTTTATACTGTAGCTGTCGCACAAATGAAGAAAAGAAATTTTGGATTTTCCAGGTACAGTTAGCTGTAATTCTTTTTACATGTACATACTTCCTTTATGAAAAAAGTATGTAGGTGTCTATCTTGCATTTTTTGCAAATGGTCCCAGTTTGGTCTTGTAATGTATATATTCTACACTCTTCAGTACTTGAAAACCATACATTATATAACGAAACATTTTTACTCCATCATCAAACTCCAGAACAATGGGTTGAAACAAGAAAGCTTGTTGATTGATATACTTTGATTGGTTGTTTACCTTACAGATTAGTGCATTAGTTCTGGGCTGTTTATCAAGTTTGGTTGTTTGGTGTAGATCAAAACATTTAGATGAACATGTTCTTGGAAAGATTAGAAAACAAATTGGTTCAGATTCATAGTTATGAAGGTAAGGCTGGGCACGGAGTACTGAGAGAAAATTATGTATACTGTAGGGTATTACTGTAGTTATACACTGTAGTTACCGAAACCAAGGTACCAGTTACTGTAACTGCGTCAATTGTTTACTGAGGTGCATAGCGCTCCGTCGTGATGT
This sequence comes from Corallium rubrum, assembly GCA_964035015.1. Lineage (NCBI taxonomy): Eukaryota > Metazoa > Cnidaria > Anthozoa > Scleralcyonacea > Coralliidae > Corallium > Corallium rubrum. The sequence goes on from OZ036000.1 coordinate 9,033,733, forward strand.
CATGATTGATGTTTGTCCGCTTTTACCCACAATTCTTGCAGTCCGAACAATAGATAATGGCTCATTTGCAATCATTTGAAAGTCAATTTTGGCTTGTTTGTCCGCTTTTTGGGCTATTAGGGAGTTTGAGCAAGACAACGAAGTACGAAGACGAAGACGTACTTGACAGGTTTCCAACGTCTGCAATTATTCTGATTATTTTTTTATCATTATTCATATTGTTCAACGTCTTCGTTGCGTGGCCTTCGTTGACAACGAAGATATTGACAAAGTTCATTGTGGTAAGAACGAAGTCAGAAGATAGCTCATCATTGTGACCTGGCACAGGATGGTCTAACTGCCATTTAATATACTGTTTTGAAACTTTATACATGTACAATGAATATTTTGAATTGTTGTGCGTATCTGCTTGCAGCTTGCTTGATTTTAATATTCGATTTAATTTGGCTATATTCAGTTTAAGACACCTTCAGCATAGTTCACTAAAAGAAACTTCTCGTAGTAAGGTCCGCTCATATTATTTTTCTCCTACGTCGCAACCATGAAATAAACACGGGTTAATACAAATTTCCCGCCGTAGGACGGACAACGGCTACCCCGGTCTATTGCGACCAAAATACGTCCTCGTCTTTGTACTTTGTTGAACGCATGTTGAACGAAAATTTGAACTGTTCAAATTTCGTTCAACATCATTCAACAACGTACAACATAATTCAACAGGGGTGACCAACGCTTTCAACATGTTGAATCACGGTTGAATTCAACAATGTTGAACGATGTTGAATGGAATGTTGAAAACGTTTGGCCAGGCCTTTACTTCAAGATCTCCAAAAAAATAATAAAGAATTACTTTAACAGTTTTTCCATATTTCACTTCGTTCACAAGTTATTTAGGTTTGTTTGATATGTAAGTGAGATGAACTATGACCTAATGTTATGTACAGATAAATGTGAGTTATATAGAAAATCATGTATATCTTCGACGTTATCGAACAAAATTTGGTCTTGTGATGTTTAGTGTGTTGAAGTCCATGTAGTTGCAAAGTTTTAAACAATATTGTTTAATAATTCCAAAGATATACATGTACATGATTTTCCAATAACTCAAGTAATCTGTACATAACTTTACCTCCTAGTTTATCTCATTTTCATCTGACTAAATAGCTTCATAACGAAGTGTGATATCGAAAAACTGTAAAAGTCGTTCTTTTATACTTTCAGGAGATCGTGTAGATGAAACATACTTAATTTTCATTTCATTTCCTCTTTAAAGCCGTAATCAACGAGAACGCAAGTCATCGCAAGCTGGCAGTCACAAATTTCTGTGGCGGTCGTTCGAACACCCAAATTAACAAAATAAAGGTTTCATGAGTGTTTTAAACAAGTTTTAACTTTGTCACGGTACATAATATTTTCGGGAAATTATTCAGAGAGGCTGGCTGAGATAGCGTGACTGCCAACTTGCGATGACTTGCGTTCTCGTTTGAGTACGGTTTAAGACCCCGTTTGCACGATGCCGGTACAATTTGAAAACGGAACATAATCATGCCGATGCGTAAATACAGGCCAAAAACTCTTGCGTTTACACGGTGCCGGTATAATATAATGACGGATTAGCATGTGACTAATCTCTTCCAGTGAGAATTGAGAAGACTTTGTGAATACTGCTGACCCGAATACTGTGGTCGTATATATCGTGATTAACCGTCATCAAACTGTTACGGCACGGGCGTTTACACGATACCGGTTAGTGTTCCGTTTTCATTTCATGCCGTCAAGGAACCCGTCTTCATTTTGTGCCGTTTTCATGTCGTGCCTTTTTCATGTCATTTTTGTGCCAGTATCGTGTAAACGCAAGGCCTAAACGGCATGATTTTGTTCCGTTTTCAAATTGTACCGGCATCGTGTAAACGGCCGGGGTCTAAGAGCTGAGGTAAATATAGCCAACATGTTGTACTGTAAAGTAAGAAATATTTTTAGAACTTCTACATGTTTGCATGTCAAAGGTGCTCATCCACAGTAGAAAGAATGTTGGTGTTAGTGACTGACGTTTTGACGGCCTCATTGGCGGTCATCCTCAGAGTCAAGTAAAACATTTGTCAGGTTCGCCAAAATTTATACGTCTGGTTCATAATACTGCGAGAGAACCCTTGCAAAGGCTGGAGATCACGTACCGGTAACAAAATATCAAAATATTATATATATATATATATATATATATATATATATATATATATATATACATATATATATTTAGCATATACCTTATAAATGAAATTACAAGTTTAACATTCTTATATTTTTCTGTATTTTTATACAAAAGAGTAACAAGACACGGCCGTCGGCCGCTAGCAACTTGGCGTACTCGATTTTTTGTACAACTTTTGAATATATTACTGGCTAGAAAATTGTAAAGAAACACACCTGCAGCCTTGTTTATAAACAAAATCTCCTTGCTTCGGTAAACAAAGCAAAACTGGCCGCCATTTTGTTTTGCCCGCAGGTGAATAGTCATATACCGAGTCATTGGCCCTTCCAGCGTGTTGAACGCACCAGAAAAAGTTCTAAATGTGTTGAAAAATGTCTTTACGCGTTCCCGCCAAAGTCCAGCCGTTGCCAGGGCGTTCTCTCATCTCGCCGCATCTTCTCACGAACGCTCTCGGAAAGAGGTTGCGAACGAAGTACTGACGTTTGAAATGGAGCCGTTTTGCTCCGATGAAGGGCTCCGCTCAAAATGTCGGCACTTTACCACATTTTCTCTTTGCTCTATCCAAAACACTGCCTACCCAACACTTTACTTTGTTTGTGTTACCAACACAAGATCCACAGTGCATGTAAACCTAACCACTTCTGTAATGTAATGTAATGTAATGTATTGTAATGTAATGTAATGTAATGTAGTGTGATGTAATGTAACTTCAAACCAAATGTAACTCTGACGAAGGGCCTTCGCTCGAAACGTTAGACAACCACGTTCTCTGTTTCGGCAGTATGTCTACTTTACTTCATTTCGATTATTGTAACTGCAATATACCTCGTCGTATATATCACATTTAAGCCGTATTAAAAACTACTCAGATTACATTGTATCTTCAGATATCGTCTAGTGAATTGAAATATACATGAAGATGAAGGAAAGAATACATATTGCGAAGATTTTCTAAATTTTTGCTTTCAAAGACGTTACCTAAATTTCTTTTACGTTTCAGCGTTTCAGACGCCAAATCTTTTAACTTTTCTTAATTTCTAGACAGCAAGCGAATTTTAAGTCAACTATTTTAGTCTAATGGCATTTTACCTTGTCTAAAGTCAGTCTTAGTCAGACTATTTTACTCTGGGTAACACCAGATGGGACCTGCAATTATGGATTATCACTGTCAATGGGGCCCTTAAAGCGTTTTCACTACCGCGGAGCCCCGTTGGCTTTGTGGCTTGATAAAATACGACAAACCTTAGGCTTATAGAGGAAATATGAACCTACTAAGTATTTTTGACCATTGGGCCCAAAATTTCCCCCCTCGCGCTCATATTTTCTACGAAATGAGACGTAATGGCTATTTTAAGTTTTTACTGTATGTATTCTTTTTGTCTTCATTCATATTTCCTGTCCCACAAACATGACATGTTCTTTGACATGTTTTTCATTAAACGGCGAGTTTTGTTTAAGTTTTTTTTGGCAAAACAAATGTTTGCAGTAAGTTTAAATATTTTTTTTCTATAATTGTCTAACATCTGTTGTCCATGACGTCGGGGCATGCGAAATTCTCATCCGGTGACGGTGGACATGTAGTTTTTGTGACTCATCGTTTAATGTTTGTTACACAGTAGTTGCATAAAGTTTTTAGACATTCGTCAAGCTCTCAGAAGATGTTTCTGAGCCCCAGACAGGGATCGAAGTTATACATCCTTCTGGAATGACCGGCTAGACGCTCTAACCCATTGAGCTACTTTAGCTCGGATGGACAGACAATCCTTGTTTGACGGTTAGAAAGCATTTTCTGAGTATTTGAGTGTGATCAACGTTTGCCGAACGTCCATTACCATGACACGAAGCTCAGTATAGTTCACAAACATGCCGTAAAATCGACACCCGCATCTTAGCTGTGATCCGTAGCCTGAACTGTGTCGTCCGGCCGCTGCTTAGAGCGCCTTTGTTGTGCCTTCGACATGGCCACGTTGATCTGCGTTCTTCGTAATTCAGCCGCTGGCTGAACTGTGTCGTATGACCGCTGCTTAGAGCACCATTAGGGACCTTAAGATCTACGACGGGAACTTCTAGGACGACGTCCTTCAAACAAAGCCATTCTTCTTGCAAAACAAGTCCCAAGAGTAAGCTGAACACCGTCCTCGCTCTGTATACAACGCCACTCAGAGCATTTTCACGTCTTCAGGACAAGGTTGACTCGTGAGGTGATGAAAACTGTTGTCTGAGATTACCCTAAAGGCTGATTTCCAGTCAGTGGAATTTTGCGAGCGGGCGGAATTTTTCTTTGTCTTTTGTGCCCTGAATTAGATTAGTTCCGCTCGAGTGCTCACAAGACAAAGAAAAATCCCGCCCGCTCGCAATATTCCACTGACTGGAAATCAGCCTTAACACAGACACTGCAACCGTTTTAACACTTTGAAAATTATAAAACAAGCTTCAAGTATTGAATACGGTAGTCAGTTAACCGTGACTTCTTTTTAATGCTAAAATTTGAATTGCTTCTTAACCGCCGTCGTCGTCCTAGCATTTTAAGGTCCCTTTTGTTGTGCCTTCGACACGGCCACGTTGATCTGCGTCCTTCGTAATTCAGCCGCTGGCTGCGAGTAAGGATGATTAGCCCCCACGCAGTCCTTTTTACATACATCTTATCTTACTTCACATCATATACAAACACTATACTGCTTAGTACAAAGCACGCGTGCATATCTTAATGACTATATATGAATTTGAAACCGTTCACTCTCTCTCCGAGCCTCAGTAACTCAATAGTTGGAGCATCTAACTGATCATTATATAGAAGGATATACAAGTTCAATACCAGTCAGGGTCTCAAAACATTTTTTCAAAAATATTGTCTAAGTATTTAAGTTTGACGAACGCGTTGTTACAGTACATCATACCAAGCTCTACATATATATATATGTATATGTGTATGTATATGTGTATGTATAATAACATGACAAATAACTAAATGTAATAAATTTTAATAACTATATTGTTTCATAACGTAGAATAAGAAAACACAACACTTAAATCTTCTACCTTTAGTAGTTTAAGTTTACATGTAAATAAAATTAACAGACATGATAATACGTTGCCAGGATATAAATTAAATGAAATGAAATAGCAGATACGTAAAAAAGATAAAAGTGAAATTAAAATGAGTGTCTACTGTTGAATGTTATTGTTTACAACAAAGGAAGTTTTATGTATATAATTTAAAAGACTTAGAAAGAGTGAAATGGCTCGAAAGAAATTTACACTCAATGATAATGATAGCAAATCCTCGAATGTGAACGCAAGCGGTCTGGATTTGGACTGAATCCGTTCGACTGTTCGAGTCAGACTAATCGAAGTCTCGTCCAGCCTCAGTCCAAATCCAGTCTGAGTCCTCTAGTGTGAGCACAACTACTAGTAAGTCCTATATAGTCCAGTCTCAGTCCAAATCCAGTCATAAGTCTGTTATAGTGTGAACACAACCAGTAAGTCCTATACCAGTCCAATCTCAGTTCAAATCCAGTTCAAATCCAGTCTAAGTCCGCTATAGTGTGAACACAACTACTAGTAAGTCCTATACCAGTCCAATCTTAGTTCAAATCCAGTCTTAAGTCTGCTATAGTGTGAACACAACTACTAGTAAGTCCTATACCAGTCCAATCTCAGTTCAAATCCAGTTCAAATCCAGTCTAAGTCTGCTATAGTGTGAACACAACTACTAGTAAGTCCTATACCAGTTCAATCTCAGTTCAAATCCAGTCTAAGTCTGCTATAGTGTGAACACAACTACTAGTAAGTCCTATACCAGTCCAATCTCAGTTCAAATCCAGTTCAAATCCAGTCTAAGTCTGCTATAGTGTGAACACAACCAGTAAGTCCTATATACCAGTCCAATCTCAGTTCAAATCCAGTCTAAGTCTGCTAGTGTGAATACACAACTAGTAAGTCCTGTACCAGTCCAATCTCAGTCCAAATCCGGTCTAAGTCTGCTATAGTGTGAACACAATCAGTAAGTCCTATACCAGTCCAATCTCAGTCCAAATCCAGTCGAGTCCCCTAGTGTGAATACACAACTAGTAAGTCCTGTACCAGTCCTATCTCTGTCCAAATCCAGTCTGAGCTCTCAAGTGTAAATCCAACCTGTAAGTCCTATAACAATGCAGCCTATGTCCTAATCCAGTCGAAGTCTGCTGGTGTGAATGCAACCAGTGAGCTCGACTAGTCCAGCCTCAGCCGAATATACAGTCTGTGGCTGGGTTAATTTATTCGTTCGTTAGTTCATTCGTGCGGAATCAAAATAGGAAACGGCGTTTTTGACGCCAAACAGGGAACCGCTCTTTATCACTGTATATGGTTTTTCTAACGTTTCGATATAATAGCTGCGGTTATACACAAATGAAAGTATGACGCTATTTGTAGTTTGGCTGTAAAACTGATATGAAGTGTCTGTTGACAAAATTTGTTCAATGTATCTTTAAAAACAGCTTATCTGTACGATCATATGGGCAATTTAAATAAATAAATTTTAGTTAAAAGAAACTCGTCTGTCCTAGAAGATTCTTGCTATATAGCCATAACATAGTTGAGTTGTACTATCGTTTCCTTGTCTTAATACATTTAATTTTTCTCGTAGAAACTGTTTTTTTAAAAGTCGGAACCTGAACAAGAGCTTATTTTTAGTTTTTAGTTTAAAATTCTATTTATAGAAGACAAATGAAAACAGAGTTTTATTATTTGTATGAATAAACTGTCTGCTTTAATTCGTTTTCCGAATACTTTTTAAAAAAATTTCGAATTATATCTTGAGCTAAAGCTGCATGGTTTCGGAAACACACAAAGCCAAGAATAGTAGGCAAGCGATTTCACATATGGGAAACAGTGTGCGAGTAATCGCACGTTTTAACTTTCTTATTTATTCATTTGGCTCTTCTCAGCGAGAAAAACACTCATTAAAAACGATCATTGGAACAGTTTTAATTACTTTGCTGTGTAAATGAATGTTCTATCCATCGCATTGCACCTGCTCTTTGCTTGCATATGAAATTAGAAAATAAAAACAGTGAACTCACTTTCTTTACGAAATGGCGTTAAAATCAATTTAAAAACCCCGTGAAATGTTCAGCGAGGAAATCCTGAAAATATTCCTGAAATTCTGAGGCGGGAAAGAAGCGTTGTACACGGGCAGGACGTGAACGTGACACTTATCTAGATAAATATGCATTTGTTAACGACACATGCCAGGTGTCTCATCGTTCGCGTCATGTTGTATTTAAACCGACCAATAACAATTACGGTCCCGAAAGAGAGAAAAAATACATTATGTTTGTAATTAATAAAACCGGAAAACTATTTTCTTTATGCATGAGATTTAGGCATTGCTTGGATAAAGGTCAAAAGTGACACCGATGGTTCGTGTGCGTCTGTACAGTTTAGGTATAAATACTGGAACTTCTTGGGTTAGGAGTAAAACATCCTTGTAATTATTCACTGAACATCGCACTCATTGCCATAGCTGGATATTCAAGCATTCTGAAACAAGAGTGTGTTGTGTTATAGATTGACGGAATACAAGGGCTGAATTAAGTGGTCGGCTTCATCTAATTTATTGGAACTTAAGAGTCTACATGGACAGCTGTCGTTGAAAGATCTACTTCAGTAGTCAACGAGACATGCTGTATAATCGTAGAAGTTTGATTTAAAACGATTTTACATAGCTCCTCGACCATTGTTCTCCCATGACGATGCAACAGGATACTAACTCGTCGTCGGTAACTGCAAGGACAATACTCATAGCGTCCTTCATGGTTTTCACCGATGTTGCTGTGTTTTTTGGCAATTTTCTGGCTGTAGTCTCTTTCTGCATAAACATTCGACTTCACACCGTGACTAATTCTTTCATAGTCAGCATGTCAGTGGGCGATCTCATGATCGCGTTGGTCTGTATCCCAACTTTGCTCATAGCCAATCTGCTTGGGCCGGACCTCTCGACCGCCACCGGGCTCCTCTTCTGCCGCCTATCCCTGTCTATTACAGTCACGCTGATGTTCGTCGCGATAGCCAACCTTGCCTTAAACTCCTTGGACAGATACCGCGCCATCTTGCTGCCGCTCACGTACAATGCGCGAATGACAAAACGCCGGGTGTTTTGGAAAATCGCTTTGGCCTGGGCTCTGTCCATCATCTTTGGTTTCTTGCCGTTTTTCGGTTGGGGGAGGCTACCGAACGAGCGCGACGAAGGCGAAACCTTGTTTTGTCAAGTTCGGGCGAACCTATCTTGGAACTACACGTTGGCCTTCTGCTGTATTGGCGGTGTCCCGTTCCTACTCATGATTCCAGCTTACTGGAGGATACTAAAGACAGCAAGACGGCACTCGCGGTCCATAGCTGCGGACGTAGCCCGACTGCAGAAGCAAAACCGAGTGGACTATATCAAAGAGACTCGGGCGGCCAAACTGGTCGCGGCAATACTCGGCGCTTTTTTCTTATGTTACATACCGCTTTTCACGGCCATCGTCGTCGATTTATCGGGTGATCGCATTAATCCGTATGTTTACGTAGGAGCTGTGCTTCTGGGGACGGTCAATTCCGCTGTGAATCCATTCATCGTGTCCTCTATGAACAGAGAATATAGGCGAACGTACAAGAGAATTATTCATTGCAAATGGAGAAAATCTGCCAGCGTCGATGATACACAATAAAAATATATCCCGCTCAAAATCATTCATAGTTTTCGTATAGATCGTTTTGATGTCATCAAAATTCTAAAATCTAAATTATTGTCACGTTTTACATGTTTTGTAGATCATTAATGTTGTAAGTTTTCGTCGAAAATGTTAGGATGATACGACTATTCTTTCTAGAGTTACAGAGTTTTAAATTTTGTTAATGTATATAGTTTTCAAAAGTTGTGGAAAGCTATTTTTCCACAATTCCATGAGAGAATAAACTGTCAGATTAAACCCAAATGACTTTTATATCAATTTTCAAAACTAAACCCCGAATGACTTTTATATCAATTTTCTCAAGTTTTGAACTACGTTTTTCGCTGGCTTGACTTCATTCTTTTGTTTTGCCCTTGTGCTTAAGCCTGGTTCTTATATGTCGCCGACCCATGATTTAGATGCATGTTAAGTAAAAGAATAAAAGCACTGCTTTTCTGTATTCAAATATTACCAGGGTTAAGTCACGTTGGCCTGAAAAACAGAGAAAAATCTTCTCGACGTTTCGAGCTGGGCTGAATGGCACAGATTTAACATGAAAATCTGTGCCATTCAGCCCATTACAGGTTGTAACGATACTCGTCGTAAACAAGAAATGCGTCTCATTTACAAACTTGGTACCATTCACCCTCACGGCCTCAATGAGCGATTCTCTTTCATTTAGCTCACTCCACCACCATATTCCACACCTTTTCCTTAACCTTTTTCTGATGATTAAAATAGTAATTTATAACCTGTTTCTTTGCCTATTTGCAGGTAGCTGACCCACAAATTGGGTCAGCACCTGCACACAGGCTAAAATTACATATTAATTTGTTTGTTTACTTTGTTTTTATTGGTTTACATGTGTTCATGTGATTCCCATTGTAGCTCTGCTATAAATACGCGTGACCACATGTGAGTTGTTTACTAATTTCTCCTGACGAAGGGCCTTCGCTCGAAACGTCGAGAAGATTTTTCTCTGTTTTTCAGGCCAACGTGACTTAACCCTGGTAATATTTGGATTTCAACCGTGGCCGACGCTGTCCTAGAAGCTTTTCTGTATTGTTCTTTATTACTTAACATGCTGCACTTCCCGTTTTAACATGCATCTAAATCACAAATCGCCGACGATCGGCGACATATGAAAACCAGGCTTTACTTGCATGATCCAACCTCGTCTCCATGACTTTTGCTCGGCACTCCATATATACGCTGAGTACCAGGTTGAGTTAGTATACTACTAAAATCGGTTGAGTGCTCGTCACGAACGCAAAGGAATGTAATCACGTCAGTGAAGGAATGCAGTCTTTACGGCAAGTTTATTTCATATGGTTTTTTAGTTCTTTATCATGCCAGCGTTAATCGACGTTATATCTAAAAGACGCAAACGCTACCGTGGGAGTCCACGACATATTTACGTCGTGTACATATAAGGCGTTGACTTGCGAGTTTGAAACGCCTTTATTACCAGCATATCCTACCTACAATTACCAAAGTAAGTGGAATACCTAGAATTACCAATAATCGTTAATTTTAAAAAACTAATTCCCAACCCCCACACCCCAACCCTAATCCTTACCTCTAAACCTAACCACAACCCCCCGGCAACCCTAACCCACAACCCCCCGGTGGCCCTAAACCTAACCACAACCCTCCGGGGGGAAAATCCCACCTCTCAGACCACGACCACAACACCCCTACTGGTTTTTTAGTTATATGCAATTTAGTTTAAAGTGTATATGAAACGAAAATTTAGTTTGTCTTATTTGAAAGAACTCTTAAAATAATGGGCAATATCAATTTACAGCTTTTTCATATTTTACTTAGTTCTTGAGATATTTAGACTTATGTGATATTCAAATGAGATAACTTAGGGTTCGTTTTTTTCTGATTAACATATTCTAAAATCGTGAATATTTTTACGATTATTGATCAAAATCACTTGTAACTTGTCTTTCATGTTTAGTTGCATGAACTGTAGCGATATGCAAAGTTTCAAGTGATTTTGTTCGTTAATCTTAAAAATATTCGCGATTTTCGAATATGTTAATTAGAAAAAAACGAACCATAAGTTATCTCATTTGAATATCACATAAGTCTAAATATCTCAAGAACTAAGTAAAATATGAAAAAGCTGTAAATTGATATTGCCCATTATTTTAAGAGTTCTTTCAAATAAGACAAACTTAATTTTCGTTTCATATACACTTTAACATCCCGCATGTGGGACAGAAAATTACCTACAATTACCAATTATTGGCAATTCAAGGCCGTTTCACACTTACTGATTATTGGTAATTCTAGGTAGGAGGACATGTTGTTATTACAGTACCTCTCTCACGTTATGACATTCCTTTGTGTTAGGCTTGTTATTGACGCGTCGTTATTTTGGACCCGACGAGCACTCTAATGCACAAAATAGAAAAGTGAGCTGGAAAAATCGTCAATAAAAACGACTATATATATATATAGAACTATATACATTGTGGAGGAAATCAGAGAAATTTTGTAGTGTAGTCTTGTCCAGTTCAAGGTTAATTTGTATCCAGAGGAAGATTAAGTCAAATGAATAAATGAATCTGTTGCTTGTGTTGCCTGATGCATTTCGCAACTGGTCACGATTTATTTGTTGTTGCTTGTTTTTGTGTATAACACTCGAAATGTCCCTTCACCAAAAATCTCTAGAGTATGTTGCAATATAGACTAACTAATTTGAATATTCTTTTATGTGCATCTTAATAAGCCTTCTAGCCTCATTTGTGTGTCTGCAATTCAAAAGAATCTTTGCTTCATAACGAGGCTAGGAAGGCTTATTTAGATGCACATAAAAGAATATTCAAAGTGGTGGCCATTATGAAAGTGGTCTATACACTACCCAATACTTCACCCAGCACTGAACTCGCGGCTAAGCTCCTGGGTAATAAAGAGACTGAGTGCGAGGTTGTGCCTTAGGAACTTCGTACTCGCCATAAACAAATTCTAGTAATCCAGTCGGTAATTACTAGCTCCATATATAATTCAAATATCAAGTTTATTACTTATCTGTGGCAGGCCGAGTGTCACGATTTTGCACTTTTTACTTCCGCTATTCATTCTTCCGGTGAGTTAGCCGTGTGATGGAGTGAGACTGAGGGACCGTTTATATGAGTCCGAATTGAAAAGCGAAGTCAATCCTTGTTTACATGGGAATTGGGTTTCTGGATTGAAATCTGCCTGAAATCTGAAATCCGTAAATATTAGAAAACACGCATGCATTGTGTTCTAGTCCTCTCTGTCACGTTTTTCATTCCGGAATGAAACTCGCACAGCGTTTACATGATTCCGGAACGAAATTTCAATCCGGAATGAGAAACGGATTGAACTCAATCCGGAATGAGCTAATCTCAATCCGGATTCATGTAAACAGATAAAGGGGTTTGATCAGAAGCGGAATGAGTTCAATCCGGATTCATGTAAACGGTCCCTGAGGCATGTTGTAAGTTCTTTGCTCCTTTTCCTTTAGGAGTTGGACAAAAAGTTGAACAGCTTTGCCTTTTGATCAAGGTGTTCTTGTACATTGTTGGTAGATTTCGAAATAGACTGATTGACTTTGTTTAACAGTGATCAGATGTGGCCGACAACTGTCTTGATCGTAAATATGTTCACCAATGTGAAGTATGCACCACATTCAGCCTTCGACCTGATCAGTTCCTCGGCCCACTCCCACCTTTGCTGGCGCGGTATAGGGCCTATGCGGAGGATACCTCCGCACTTTCCCAGTAGCCCGAGTGAATGCCTGACCCACGCGTCTTGTAAAAAGAATGGTTTCGATATATTACCACCCTCAGAAATTATTCCTCGAAATAACCCAAACGAACGCAATAACCTGTTGTTTTTTTTATTTTATAGATCCTCCTGTACGTGGTAAGTGTATATGCGATAAAGCACATGGTCAGCAAATTATTGTACTTCAACTCCTTAATATACCAGCTGATCATACTGTAGTATACTGCAGTACAAGGCTTGTGGCTTACAAGCCTACGTGGTTATGGCGGGCGTATCTAGTATAAGAGATGCGCCAAGTTCCTTTGATCTCTGGAGCCTGAGAAGCACATGGAAAGTAAAATGGAATGGCCTATACTACTACGCGGCGGCGCCTTTATGCACCCATGAGCTTCTGTGATGCAGCGGAGATATAATCGTCGCAGAATGCTGTGTGTGCACGTATTATTTGAAGATGGTGGTTCAGTCACGAATGCAGTCTTTACGAATGGGGACGAAGTATTCGCCAGAAGAAAGCTGCGTAGTTTCGACATTTCTTTTGGCACTCTTGGCAACTTTCTATGAAAGTTTGTTTGCGAATTACAAAATGGCGGACTTGAATCTCACACACATTTCCCGTATTATCATCAATATACAACATTAAACGTTGTCCAACGTGAATCGTTCCAAATTTCGATGAAGGCATTTTTTTCGAAGCATTGAAGCCAGGACTCTTGTTTTCTGGCGGTTATTTTTTTTATTGTTTTTTTAATGATCTTTTCTCTACCATGCAGAGTGTGAGGTCTTTAAGAAATAGAAAACATTTTCCGTGTTTCCATAGAGTTATAGAAACACGAGTGGAAGTTTGGGAGAACGAGAAATTGTAGTGGGAGCACGAGCCCGCAGGGCGAGTGTTTCCACGCTATTTCGAGTTCTCCCAAACTTCCACAAGTGTTTCTATAACTGTATGAGAACATGGAAAAAATGTTTTCTATTTCCTTTATAAATAACCTGTCGAAAACAGGTATAAAACGTAAAAATAATCACTGCATCAAAGCGTAAATTCTCCTTACTCTTCATAATGGCGTATGATGGCGTACTGGATGGCGCATATAATACACCGTAATGATGGCATATATTGAATGGCGTGGACCTTGCCGTGTTTCCATAAAATTATAGAAACACGGCTTTCAACCAATCGCCGCGCTTGTTTTCAAAATGTTATTTTATAAATATGTATAGAATCATGACAGGATGAGGTCTTTAAAGTACGGACCGACTAGCAAGAGGGAACTTAAAACAAGGACCACAGTCTGATATTTTCCCGTACAGACCCAGCAAACGGTTAATTATAATTGTTTATTAAAGGGGATATATAGGACCGTTGTCAAAGTATATCCCGTGTACATATCACTAGTGATATATGCACTTCCTGTTATATGGTGGCCGGAGATGTCTGCACCCCCCACTACCTCCCTCCTTGAATGATGTCATGTTTTCACAGGAATTTATACGTTCATACTATTTGACTTACACAAAATATTTCAATTTACAGTTCAAATACGAGGCGGGTGACTTTACCGGGACTTTTTGAAACATTTCAAAGCATCCTTCGGAGATCTTCAAATTTCAAAACACTGCACAAAAGACGAGTAATGTCGTCTGGCGTTAAAGTAAAAAAGATAAAGTTGTCCAACAACAATACGCATCAAAGGGTAGAGGCTACTGTTACACGATGCGATTTTTCTTGCAACTTGCGACAAATTTACCCATTAAAAAATGTTGCCTAGAGGGGTGTCACACGCAAACACATTTTCCTCGAATGTCATCGTCACCGTTGATCCGCCATGTGTTTTTTTGTTCCAGGAGCGTTTGACCCACTGACCTGTATATAACTGGACCGCTTGCTCGTATATTTTTGAGTTATGAAAAGTGTGTCCATTTGAACGTGGCGTCAAATGGCGAATTTGAGTCCTTCTGCTCATGGTAGGCGATTTTGACTGGATTACAGAAGCAGGCTTTATAAAATATCCCGTGAAAATGAAGAAAAAAATCCTTGACTCGCTGATATATTCAAATTAGATAAACACAACAAATCTTTTTTGAAAGGTTAAAAAAAGGTACAGAAATAACTACACAACGCAGTTATATTGTTAATTTCCGTCGGTTACTCGGTTTTGTTGCTGCATAATTATATTTAATTGTTTTTGTTGCCGAAACGAAGAAGGGACAACTAAACTGACAAGTGAGTACCAGACCGGCAATTCAAGGGCTTGTATTTTAATACTTTTCGTAGCTAGGCTTTCGGCACATTTTAGTAAACTTACTGTCGTAAAACATCACTATTTCTCGTTGTAAAACGAATACCAGGCTTGCGAAAAATTCTGTCCAAATGTTCCAGTGAGTTTGAAATCTGAACCAGAAGGGCCAGTGAAGGCAAGCAAATACGAAGTAAACATAACTGTTAAGCTTATTAAAACTTAAACCCGAAACATCAATCATATACTGAAAAACGTACGATGTAAAACATTTATTTTGTATTTCGACAGACTACATTGAATGTTTTAACTGCACTTACTATAAGCTGGTGTTCTCCAGGTGTTACTAGTTGCCAACAACGGAGCGTAAAAATATATTAAACTGAAAAGAACATGGTCAGTTTAGATCAATTTTCAAACAGAGAAAAAAAATTTTTACGAAAAGAACAAGCATAAATACCTAGACCAGTGTCAAGCACTGGTCAGTGGCTGCTCCCATGAGCAGAAGGACTCGCATTCGCCATTTGACGCCATGTTCAAATAGCCACACTTTTTGCAAGAGTAAGCAGTCCAGTTATACACAGGTCAGTGGTTTGGCCCCAGTCTCGAGTGCGCGCGGTATCCCGAAATTCTTACACCGGATTAGCTAGCCTTGAAAGAATTGTTTTGCAAGTTGCAGGAAGGGTGTTGCACGTTCAGCAACTTTCGAAATTTGCTGCAAGTTGCAGCAAAAAAGTAGAACCTATCCAGCTTTTCTTGCAACACAAAAATAACAAAGTCGCAAGTTGCTACGGGGTGTTACACGGTGCGATTTTTTTGCAACTTGCAACATTCAGTGATTTGTTGCAAGAAAATCGCATCGTGAAACAGCCCTTCAAGGTTTCTCATTAAACTTACCGAGAAAAAAATCTTTGAGTTGAAATCAAAGCAACCATATCGAACAGTTACGTAAAATTTATTCATACAGCAACTTGTTTATTTTGCATAGATAATTAAGATCTTAAGAATTAGATGAACACCGGTTTTCATCTAATATCTTGGGCTTTCCTGGCGTATCCAACGTCAATCAGGTGATTGAATGGACTATTGTAATTGGCTGATTATCTCATGAATTATTAATGAGTTTGAGATTGTATTATGCATACCACAATTAGTTGAATAAAGGATTTGACGTACTGTATAATAAACGAGCAGGAGTGTTTTATCAGATATAAAGACACGGGGCGAAGCCGAGTGTTTTTATATCTGATAAAACACGAACTGCGAGTTTATTATACGGCTTCAAAAACGAACCACTCGGTAAGTTGATTGGCGGAGTTTGTTTGAAAAATAACCTTGTATTAGCCGAGAAAATCAAAGCTAAAGTTTATGTAAATCAGGAGAAATCTTTATCACATATAAAGATACGATACGGTCATGATTTTCTTTTGTGTTTTCTCATGAATTATTAATGAGTTTTTGACGTCTGTTGAAACAGTGAGTTTGGCTGTGTTGTGAGATGCAATAACAATTCTTTCCGAAAATGTCGAATTAATTCATGAAGACATCAAACGAAGATTCAAAGACTTATTTCTTCATTCAATTCATGGGTTTTCTAGTCCCTTGAATTTTCTTTTTCAAATTTCTTCAAGGTCCGTACAAACCCTGCCTTGATAATCATAAACCAGGACCAATCGACTTTCAAAGTTCATAAATTTGTATTTTCATGAACAGTGCATTTACAAATTTTTCACAATATGCAAAAAGACTATAACAGTTGAACAGTGCCACACAGTTAAGGCAAAACACTGATTTTCAGGAAGCTCTCATTCTGTGAATTTCCAAGAATGGTTACACTACGTGACATTCTGTTCACATGTCTAAATATAGTCATTCCAAAAATATCCTAAAAGCCACAGTAATAATACTGTGGTGTTAGCAAAATATATTCAATACAAGAAAAGATAAACGTTTCATGCTACTAAATATAAATACAAAACAATACAAAGTTAATACTAATTAGCTCCGCCATTGAGATTACTTTTGTCAATATTCTGGTACAAATCCATATTTCTCCAAAAATACCACTGGTATTCGAATTTTCAGATGCAAAAAGCTTTCAAAATGTTTTGTCGAACTAGACCAATAATTCATGCCAGTTTGACCACGGATAAGTAAAAAAGTAATGAAGTTATCCTCTTTTTGGTCGTTTGAATATGCTCTGAATAGTCGAGTGAAACACGTTTTTGACCAACATCTTTCAGTATTGTGTCCCAAGTTGTTACAAAACCATTCAAATCAAGATAAAATCGATCTGTACGTTCAAGTTTCCTTTATACAGAAAACCAAACTTATTAGACTGACGTTGACATAGCTGCTAAACCAAGAGTTCTTTGCACCCAACCAACAAAATCAATGTCTGACTCCTCTGCCTTCTTTATAAATGGGTGGCTCTGGAAAAAGAACAAACGCACAAGACTAGTTAAGGACATATTCCGTTGCTAGGCTACAGTCGCTAAGGAAGGTTGATTTTCGTGGCTAATCTATTTTTGGAATGGATTATGTCTCTGAAGTGAAAAATACGTTGGCATATTTGTTGTTTTATTGTACAGAGGAGCATGACAGGAGCACTCACTGAAAATTTCAAGGAGAAGCTGATGCGTAGTTTTCGCGCTATCAACTCTCAAAATTTGCCGTGGATAGTTTGTTTTGGGGAAATTTGGGCTTCTTGGTAACACAATGCCTTATGACGTACGCAAATGGATCATTAATAGTGAAATATATTGTTGTTATGCATAGTTGTCCATTTGCGTACGCCATAAGCATTGTTACCGAAAGCCCAATTTTTCTCCAAGAACGAACTAGCCATGGCAAGCTTTGAGAGTTAATAGCGCGAAAACTACGCATCTGATTCTCTTGAAATTTTCGGTGAGTGCTCCTGCCATGCTCCTCTGTACAATAAAACAACAAAAATGCCAACGAATTTTTCATTTCATAGACACTTTAAGAAATAACGAAATTATTGTTTGTTTGTTTGGTGACGTAATATGATGACGTCATACTGACGTCATAATTACTTTAAGTTTATACAATGTATGTAGCAGATGTTGGGACGTACAGTGTACTCACCATTAAAAACTTTAAGTTAGCACGTTCATTTGGGTTCTTAACCAAGCTAAAAGAAAGAAAAAACAGTTCAAAATATACAACTCTACCCCAAAACAATGGCTGACCCTAAATCAAGCACATACTCAAATTAAAATGAAGTAGATTAGCGAGATACAGAACATCCACTTACCATTTATGTACAAATTCCCTGAAGTCGTCTGAAAAGTGTCTTTCAGGTAATCTTGGAGCAGGCTTTAGAAATGGGAAGAGACGTACATTTCAAAAATAAGATTATGAGTCAGCCCTAAATTATTATTCGTGAATCGAATTGTCTGTGATTAAAGGTTTGCATAATATAAGGAAATGAGTGTAATCAAGCATCTTATTCGTTTCTCCTATTTCTTCAATTGAATACTTTTTACATACCCTGGTTGCAAACAGATAAACAGACAGACAGACAGACAGACAGACAGACAGACAGACAGACAGACAGACAGACAGACAGACAGACAGACAGACAGACAGACAGACAGACAGACAGACAGACAGACAGACAGACAGACAGACAGACAGACAGACAGACAGGCGGGCGGGCAGGCAGGCAGGCAGGCAGACAGACAGGTGGGCGGTGATGCCGTTGCCCCAGAGTTGTCCATGAGCCGATAGTTGACGAACATGTCCGCCAAGTTGACTATTGTTCATGGATAACAACGAGGAGTTGTCTTAAGCCTGGCATACACTAGAGAAAATTTCCGAAACAAGTTACCAAAAACACGGTTTCAGAAACAAAAGTTTCCAGTGTATGTCAAAAAGTTTCCGAGACTTTGTTTCAGAAACAAAGTTTCCCTAATTAGAGCACTGTTCTACTTTTTGAAACACGTTTTGGAAACTTGTTTCAGTGTATGCCAGGCTTAGCATAAACCAACATTTAAAACTCAGTGATGGATTTACAGAGGGGGTGCACCCCCCCTGGTCTTGGCCCTTGGGGTGCCAATTGCCTTGTCAAATCCAAGTACATTGAAGGACGCATTCATTCAATGACCGTGTAAACTTTATGCTATCATATGATTCATAGATACATGATTCATATATTAGCTATCATATGATTCATAGGTATTAATAGGTATAAAAAAAACATTTCTGGCGGGCTTCGTCCCCCTATCCCCAGCTCCACCACCAGCTCGGCCTCTGGACCCTGCCGGGGGCTGTGTCCCCAGACCCCTGTCATCTTGGTTGATTTTTGGGTTGGCAAACTCTGTTCCGCTGACCACCTTGTTTGTTTTGGGCCTTTTGGCACGAGTTTTGGAAATTAACTGATCATGAAAATCACTGCCAAGATAGCGTCCGACGTCATGTGATTGCAAACGATCTAAAGACAGTGAGTAGCTCGGCCAATTATTTAAGCCTAGTTCTCATGCCGCCGACAGTCGCAGATCGTCGCCGATTTATGATTTAGATGTATGTTTAACAAATAAAACATAAAGCTCCGTGCATATGTACTCTTACAGAATCATCCTCAGAAACATGAGAAAATTTTTCATGATGTCTTACACTGCTAAAGTCAACCGAAAAATTTCGGCTGACTCGAGCGGGATTTGAACTCGCACCTTCGGGATTCCGGTCCGCCGCTCTACCTGTTGAGCTATCGAGCCGCACAGGGATTGGAGGCAAGTTCTATCCAACTTAAGTGCACGAGATATTCTCGCGACAACTTAACGCTTATCCGTGAGGACGTGCAGTGTTTCAATTCTATTACAGAATCATCCTCAGAAACATGAGAAAATTTTTCATGATGTCTTACACTGCTAAAGTCAACCGAAAAATTTCGGCTGACTCGAGCGGGATTTTGAACTCGCACCTTCGGGATTCCGGTCCGCCGCTCTACCTGTTGAGCTATCGAGCCGCACAGGGATTGGAGGCAAGTTCTATCCAACTTAAGTGCACGAGATATTCTCGCGACAACTTAACGCTTATCCGTGAGGACGTGCAGTGTTTCAATTCTATTACAGAATCATCCTCAGAAACATGAGAAAATTTTTCATGATGTCTTACACTGCTAAAGTCAACCGAAAAATTTCGGCTGACTCGAGCGGGATTTTGAACTCGCACCTTCGGGATTCCGGTCCGCCGCTCTACCTGTTGAGCTATCGAGCCGCACAGGGATTGGAGGCAAGTTCTATCCAACTTAAGTGCACGAGATATTCTCGCGACAACTTAACGCTTATCCGTGAGGACGTGCAGTGTTTCAATTCTATTACAGAATCATCCTCAGAAACATGAGAAAATTTTTCATGATGTCTTACACTGCTAAAGTCAACCGAAAAATTTCGGCTGACTCGAGCGGGATTTGAACTCGCACCTTCGGGATTCCGGTCCGCCGCTCTACCTGTTGAGCTATCGAGCCGCACAGGGATTGGAGGCAAGTTCTATCCAACTTAAGTGCACGAGATATTCTCGCGACAACTTAACGCTTATCCGTGAGGACGTGCAGTGTTTCAATTCTATTACAGAAATGCACTTAAGTTGGATATCCCGAAGGTGCGAGTTCAAATCCCGCTCGAGTCAGCCGAAATTTTTCGGTTGACTTTAGCAGTGTAAGACATGAAAAATATGTACTCTTATAAAGGCACGTTTGACGTCATTTGAACACGAAAGAAGTTGAGTAGAGGCACGAGGCGATAGCCGAGTGCCTTTACACTTCTTTCGTGTTCAAATCACGTCAAATTTACCTTTATAAGAGTGCATATGCACAGGAGCGATATGTTTTATTTGTTTTATAAAATAAGAAGAGGAAAAATCAAACTAAAAGTGAGGTAGTTTAGGAATTTGGCGGGCTTTTCCGGCCAGCTGACGCCATTCTACGGCATTTTACGTCATTCATGATCTATGTTCTCTTATAAATGCACGGAGCCCAGACAATCAGAGCGTGCGTAGAGGACACCTTATTTTATAATACGTAATAAAGAACAATGTAGAAAAGCACTGCTTTGCTGCATTGTTCTTTATTACTTAACATGCTGCTGCACTTCCCATTTTAACATGCATCTAAATCATTAATTGCCGATGATCTGCGATCGTCGGCGATGAGAACTAGGCTTAATAGTGGTAACCCCGGTAAATATCTTATAACCCTTCGAAGCCTGAATCTTTAGTATTTTATCTGGCTAACGCCAGGCCTCAAAGGGTTAAAACCTCTCTCTTTAACCCTTTGAAACCTGAAGATGAGTCTTTGGTATTTTATCTGGCTACACCAGACGATTTTATTCAGTGGAGGCCTCAAAGGGATAACATAATAGTCCATACAATACAAGGATATTACCCACCTCATTAACAATATAATCTAATAATTCAAATATCGCCATAGGTCTGGGCACCTCTCCGCCATTAACTCCTTGAGGTACTTGCGCTCCTGGTACAATTCTGTCCGGG
This sequence comes from Corallium rubrum, assembly GCA_964035015.1. Classification (NCBI taxonomy): domain Eukaryota; kingdom Metazoa; phylum Cnidaria; class Anthozoa; order Scleralcyonacea; family Coralliidae; genus Corallium; species Corallium rubrum. Next base: position 9,055,152 of record OZ036000.1, read on the forward strand.
GTAAGCGAAGCTAGGTCCGTCACTTCACCTGTAAAAACTTTATCTATATCTTCGCTACTTGGAGGGGGGACTGGATAACGGCCAATAGCCATTTCAACCAAGGATAACCCAAAGCTCCATATGTCGGACTGGATGGTATAGATATTGCCTTGAAGTCGTTCAGGCTAGAATAGAAAAAAATAATTCTTGTTTTAGTTTTACTGTCGTGGCAATAGTACCCTGCGAGTCAGAAAACTCGATATTTCTTTTTGAGCATGCGTGAACGGTTGCCAAGATACTATTTGGGGCCCAGGCTCTAACGCGTTACTTGCTATTTTCCTGCTAACGTGTGTTCATAAACTAGAACTTGTTTGACCAGTTTAAAACTGGACTGACTCGCCCCCAAACTTGGGGCGAAGATCGAGTTTGTTGACAGAGCCCACTTTCCCCCGAAGCCTGCGTAGGTCGGAAAGGGGCTTTGACTCGCAGGGTAATGGCAATAGAAGCGTTCCGTGAAATATTGTTGCAATATATTCCTCAGGTTGACAAATTCATTTGATAAGATTCGTTGACAATTTCATGTTTTCAATTTTGTTTTGAATTTGATTGGTGTTTGGCAAATAATCCTGTTTCTTATTGGTTGTTTAAAAACCAGAAACCAATCAAATTCAAAACAGGAATTTAGCAATAATTTTCATCAAATGAATTGGTCAACTTGAGGAATATATTGCAACGATATTTTAGGAACGCTTCTGTTGCCACGACAGTAATTTTCACTTTGATCCGCTAACTTATTGATACTGGACATGGTGATAGATCCTTCTGTGTTGCACGGCCAAAGCTACGGAACGAGTTGCCAGCCAGTTGCCACTTGATCTTAGGAAAAGTACTTCGTTGACCTTTTTTAAGAAATCTCTTGAAACATATCTTTTTAACTTGTTTCTTAATTGTTCTTAATTATCTCATTTGAAAGAACTCGTCAAATGGTATAAGAAGACCTTTTACAATTTTTCGGTCTACCACAGGTAGCCCGGAGTAGTAAATAAGTGTTTAGATGACAGCATCGAAAAACGGAAAAATAACTGACTTTATAAAATAAGGTGTCCTCTACGCACGCTGTGATTGGCTGGGCTCCGTGTATTTATAAGAGAACAGAGATCATGAATGACGTAAAATGGCGTAAGCTGGCCGGAAAAGCCCGCCAAATTCCAAAACTACCACACTTTTAGTTTGATTTTTCTTCTTATTTTATAAAACAAAAAAAACATACCGCTCCTGTGCATATGTACTCTTATAAAGGTACACTTGACGTGATTTGAACACGAAAGAATCACGCGCGCTGATTGGTCGAGCTACTGCGGATTAATTCTCGATAATCACCTACAGCGTTTATTCAAAATGGCCGCCAGTCAAAGTTGTCTGCGACAGACAAGGAAATTAACAATTTTAAAAAAAATGCTCTTCCTAAAAGTACGAAAATGTATTTCTATACTAAAACAATTATTCACCTCAGGTTCAGTGAATATCGGTGAATAATAACCTCGACTTCGTCTCGGTTATTATACACCGATATTCACCTCGCCTTCGGCGAATAGTTAATTAAAAACGTAAATTTAGTCAAAAATTCACCACAACCTATCATATTTCCTCTTCTAATACTTTGGTGATTCAACAACCAATCACATTTCATCTTCTAATGCCTCGATGACGTTTGCGCATGGGCCGGCCCCGGTGTCCCGGCCCCAGACAGAGCAGGGAAAATGGAAAAGCTAGCGAAGCCTGTTTTGCCGAATTAAAAAGGAAAAATTGGTTAAAAAAACTCCACTCTGAATATCGAAAACAGTGAAAAGAGTTCACCATCACCGTCTCAGCGTCTAGATAATGTTTTAAAACACCGTTGGCTTTACAAGGCCGCTCGGTGTGTGAAATGAAAAGTCGATTTTTCAAAAGGAAAATTTTGGAATTTCATGGATATTGAGAACTCGTGGATATTTTACTTCATACCGATAAGAAAATACAAGGTATTTTTACAGACAGGTTTTTATCCCATCAATTCGTTTTCAAATGTACTTTGTTTTCAGATGTACTTTACTATCAAATATTTATGCAGTGTTTTGATATTAAGAACAAATCGCCGTGAGTGTCTGCGAATTCGTTGAACGTGTTATTTTGTTTAAGCTTAGTTTTTACAGTAATTTCAAAGCTTTTAAACATGCCTGCTTTACTATATACCTATAATAAATTGTCAATTGTCTTATTTTGTTTTTATATTAAAGTACAACCAAAATGAAAGACGGCTCTCAATCGAATTGACAGCGCCTAAAAAACATGGCGGCTATACATTATACACTTGTTGACTGGCGCCGAGGGAAACATCGAGTTTTACGGACCTGAAGGCTTTAATAATGTCACCCGAGGGCTTTAGCCCGAGGGTGATATTGAAGCCTGAGGGACCGTAAAACTCGATGTTTCCCGAGGCAAAAGTCAACAAGCGTTTTGTTATATACCAAAGACTTTTAAAATACGAAACACCAAACTGACTCGAAACTTGCAAAAGGCAAAAGACTTACCAAAACACTTTGACTTTGTCTTCGTATTTCAATTCAACTAAACAAATACACCAGACTCAACAAGTACAAAGAACAGCTTTAAATTTATCCAGGTTTTCTTCAGACCTTCTTTGAAGATATGTATAGATATTCTTTCTTTTCGAAAATGGACTATTTCGTACCAAACAAGCTCGAAACAAGCTCTTGTTTTCAAAATGTTCCGAAAAGTCCAAAGTTCTGAATCTGATGCAATAATCGTTGTGTATTCACGTGAACAACGCATGATTAAAGCTGACGTCAGAGGGAAACATTGCACTGTTTCCTTCTTCGTTGTTGACGTCAGAGGGAAACAGTGCAATGTTTCCCTCGGCAGAAAGAAACATTGAGTTTGTTGAACAACACGTGACCATGATTTGACCAATAGGATTTCATCTTTGGCAAACGAAAGTCTTTGGTATATAACAATTAACCATGATGCCTTGTGAACTTGACTATATAGAGTTCACTGACCGAAACAAAGTTAAATGTACTAAATCTTGTTTAAATATCATGCTAACATGGATTAAGCAAACAAAATCACCCTTCAAACCAAACTTGTTTTTCTATTAAAGTACCATCCAATATTAAATTCTACAAGAAACAATGTTTGCTAAGTGCAAAAAACCCCTGATAAATCAGGGCAAGCATCTTCCATTAAGTAAAAAATAACAAGGAAAATCAGTTATAGTTGGTTTTATAGCAGATTTCTTTTTTTTTCTTACTTTGACCCTGAAAATTAAATTGAGCTTCCTCCTCCCTACACTATGCTCCATTCCTCTACTAACCCCTCCCCCCCCCCCCCCCCCCTTCCTAATTTAACATGATCACTATAGCAAGTGACAAGTCCATTGGGGACCCAATATACATCATTACACACAATGATTTAACTACTTAAGTGCTAAAACTTCAGTTGATGATTATACTATAAAACTAAATTTATTGTTTCATAAGTATCTGAATGAAACTAAGTAACTAACAACATACCGCCATATATGATCTTGTTCCAACAAATGAATTTGCCATAGAATCAATCAACTGACCACTCACACCAAAATCGCAAAGCTTGATTTCCCCTCTTGAACTTATCAAAATATTAGAGGGTTTCACATCTACAAACCAAAATACAGTACAACAATCTTAGTTTAGCAGCACAACTGCAAATATTACCAGTACTGTAGCTGATGTTTCACTATGCCAAAAACAATATTGTTATAGCAAGCTTCCCCAACCAAGGTTTTAATAAGGTGGCTCAGTAGGCAAAGATGACCAGTTATACAGTATAAGACTACTGTACAGTACTTCCTCTCAAAAACATTTGTTCAAAAACCTTGCATATTCCTTCAAAATTAACCATTTGGTTGACTATGGGCCATTCAATACACTATTCAAATCAAACTACAAGGTTTTTCCCTAAAATTCAAAGGCCACAAGAAGCTATTTTTGTGGTATCTTCGATAACTTACAAATTCAAGATAATTGGACCCAAGTAAATACTACGAAAATACTATGAATACTACAAGACTAAATTATGAAAAGATGACGGTTGATAGCCTTTTTACAATTTGCAATAATTTGACTAGTATTCTCAAAAGGACCATATTTTCACTATCAAACCACCTTAACAATATCATTCACTGTACCTCGATGAATAATTTTGTGATTTTCTCGCAAATAACTGAGACCTTTTAAAACCTAAACGAAACTTTAGAAGATTAGTTATGAAATAACAACATTGTATGATATTTGGAAAGAACAAACTTTATAAAATTATAGAAAACATCAATTGCTGTAATAAATAATAAGTAATGTTGGAAACTAGTGAACTTACTGCTACACTAATTATTCCCAAAACATCTTCTGGTATTCTTCCTGCTTTCTTTAAAACTTGATCCAAGGAACCACCATCCTTAAGCATTGTAAGATAAGAATACTGAATTACTATGCTTAACCCATTTCCTACAGTACCTAGTACAGTAATTAGATATATTGTATACTGTCATTGACAAAGAAACTGGGGAGGCACTGGCAGCATGTGCCACCACCCCAGCTTTTTGTAAAATGTCTTTTTCCCCTTTTGCAATAGAAAGTGACTTTTTATTCCATTTTTTTCCATTCTGTACTGACCCAACCAGTGGTGTGGTGGCAGGGGGGCCAAGCCCCCCCCCCCTCAGCTGGGGTTGCAGAAGGGTGCCAAAACTTAACAAAATAAACCTATTTCTTTGTATAGCTAGGTCTCCAATGGTGGGATATAAAGATCTGAAATCTGTAATCTTTTGTGTTTTCTATGAAGTTTTATAATGTTCAGAATTCTGTAAAATCTTACTCCAAAATGCAGGAAATGGCATATCAGAGACTCTAGATTTCAAAATTTTCAGGGGGAGCATGCCCCAGGACCCCCCTAGATGTTTGGCACTACTTCAGTGCTCGCATTGCCATCACCTTTGAGAGAACCCGTTGTTTGTTGCAAAATTATATATTGCTACTTCAGTTATTTTAAAACAAAAAATGTGATGATTTATCAAATACAGTAATGTCTTTTTTACATTTTTTTGTTTTTTGTTTTTTTTTGGGGGGGTGGGGGGTGGGGGCACCAAAGCTAATCTGGCCACCCCCAGCCTGAAACTTGCCACGTACCACACCACTGGACCCAACAGTCTTTTGAACCAGCTTCAACTTGCTTCCTATGCCACTGTTTACAGTCTTTACTTGTCTACCACCAGATGATTTCACTCATCAAAGTGAGAACCCTCAGACATCCTAAGCAGCATTGGGTTAACAAGTGATTAACCCATTCCTGTCTGAGCTCCTTTATTGTTTTACTCTAACATCAGATAAAAATTTTACTCAAAGGTGACCCTTGCCCCTTAGACATACCAGGCATCTATTGGTAAAACAAGTGACATGCCAAAATATTACTTGCAATATACCCAGTTCATCACCAGCATTACCAATAATTATTATATGCACGGTCTCAACAATGGTATCCATAGTCATAGTACTGCACTTATCAGCATATTTGCAGGGTTTGTGTGCAATTGTAGTGTATGATTGGGCATAATATTATGATCATGTTGCCACATGGTGTGTTGAAGAAAATGCATGACATGTAGTGGTGTTTAGGTGAAGTGTTCTCAGTATTCTGCATAGTAATGAATCAACCATACATTTACAGGATCACAGGGTTTCATGGACAGTGTTATTGGCATAGCATGGTATTTACTATTTTGGAGATCTTGGCATGGCATTTTGGTCTTGGCATGAGATTTTAAAGGTCTCAGCATGGCATTTTGAAAGTCTGAGACTCATTTTTCATGGAATGAAAACGTTTAAGTAATCAAGTGCAAAATATTATTATGTAAAAATCAAACCAAACAACAGATGTTCTGTGTGAACTCTGAAGTGGTGGTTTGTGAAAAATCAAACTGAATTTTCAGGGAAAACGCTATATAATTACAGCACATTCCGGTCCGAAATGGACACGCGTTTGATCTCAAAGCAAAGAAATCAGGTATTAACTAAGTTTCGCGCGCATATCTCACAAGTAGTTTGGTACATGTACATAAAGCTTGGCTTGCCAATAGGACTTTAGAAACTTAAGATAGAATAATTAATCCGCCAATGTCAAATGCAAAACATTTAATAGGTAAAATGCAAGATCAAGCTATTTAAAGTGCACATATCGACAAAGGTTATGGAGATTAACAGACAAAAGCATCAGCATGATAAACTCCTGAGGACGACCAATACTAAATAAAGAATACCTGAAGTATTTACGATCGAGAGTAATGATGGCTTTCTTCAATTCTTTCTATAACTGAATGTTTCAAAGTATTTGCATGGCTTTATTTTGTCGCGAATGTTGGACATTAGTATTTATACTATCGTAACTATTTTTAAGTGAGCAAAATACGCTCAATACTTAATATAAAAATACGTCAAGTTCAAGGGTTTGACGATAATTTATAGTGACAATATGCTTACCGGAACAGTGGCCAGCTACTCACTCAAATTCCCATTCAAGTTAATGAGAAAGAATTTAAGTAATACCTAGCATATTTTCACAGCGCAGCAAGTTAAACATGCATAAACATCACTATTCAGAGACACAAAAATGTACACTGTCACTGTCGGATGTCCTGTCATGGATACAAGAGGCAAAACAAAACCATTTACGATGATTTTCGCCAGGTTTTCGAAAGCAGGTGTCACCAGGCTTGATCAAAATACTGTTAACTTAGTAATACACTAATGGTTCGGCCGATAATTTTAGGAAAACGCCGCGACTTAAGCCGGCAATGACAAAAATAAGATTCTGCACCGGAAATGACAGAAAGGCTTGGAAATTTCTTACCATGTGTTCCATACAAATAGAAATTTCTCCATCGCAGTAGAAAGCGCCGTAGAATCCGACGATATATGGCGAGTTACAGTCATGAAGAACCTTCAGCTCACGTATAATCTGATTCCGGACTGCTGGCTTGATTTCCAAGTGAATAAGCTGTAAACAGAAAAGAATTTGTAACGTAGGAAATACTCGTCGAACATTCTTCAGTCCTTCCATGCGGATAATTGCAACTTTGCGTAGCAAATTAATATTTGCAGGCCTCTTTCGATCAGATTGGTGACAGTTGATAGACAAGAAAGCCGCGATTTGATCAATGGCCATCGATTGTGAAAGAAGTGAGTACGGGGAACGCGAAATCTTCATCAAAACATCAGACCTTTTACAAAGAATACTTCATAATACCTTTCTAGCCATGATAAGTTCAGTCGGTTTGTGTAGCACTTTCGTCACAACACCACCATTCCCGGCCCCGAGTTCGTCTAATTTTTGAAAATCCTCGGTGCTCAGGTCTCCGATCTTACGTTTCTCTGCAAGAAACGACATAAGGCGTTGCCGTTGCTCCTCGTCCATCTCGAGGTCGTCGAGTTTTTTCGTAACCGAGTCGACATTGTTTGTCGCAGGAGTTTCGATATCCGTGCTGCAAGCAAACAAATAGTGAAGGTCAGGCCGATAGGGCTGCAAGTTTGCACTAGTCCGTCTAACACACAGATCGTGCACAACCACTGCGATTCAACATTCACTTACTTCTCAGGGATTGAAACAGGCGGTGCTAGAATTGTCAACTTCGGTTTTGGTTTCCCCTTTCTACCGACGCCTTCCATCTCCAAGTCGATCAACGTGGTACTACTAGCTCACCCAACTACAAATGCATCACTTCCTCTACACGATTTCCGCGAACTCTCTTCCTTGCATTTGGTTTGGTTCGGCGTTAAATTCAAAAGAACTGCAATAGCATAGTCACGTATCAGAGCTCGACATCGTTGCCTACCCAGATCGACAGCACCAACAACGTCTGGGGAAAAATGCAGGAGATCTGGGACGAAGGAATGAAATCCCGACGACGGTCTCCGATCAATAGTACTCTCCGATCTCCGAAATGGAAATTTTGTAATGACACTACTAAATTTGGTAATGAGATTATAGATTCCAATAAATCAGATCCAGTGATCAGATCAGACAAAAAGGAAGTCTGCGTTATCAGCCAGCTGTTCAATTGCCATGGAATTTATAATATGCTGTATAAAAGACTGTATATTGATGCATGCAAATAAATGTCGCTAGCGCTTGAAACAAATATTGGTCAGTTTGTAATTCATGTGCAGTTTTATAGTTTGCATTGTCCTTTGTCCTCACAGATTTATTAATAATTTATTAATAAATAAACTAGATTTTAGTTTGAGGCCACGTCCACACGTATACGTTTTCCTAGCGTTTTCATATTGTTTCAGGTAATGAGACCATTGTTTTCTGCTCCCCTGAGGACCAAGAACAATATAAAAACGCTATGGTCTGAGTGAGTCTGTTTATATGATACCCATTCTTCTCACGAATTTTGAAATTAAGTAAAGATCATTTCTGTTATCAATTCTTATCACTAGTAAGTTATTTTCTAGTGCAGGGGGATGATTTGTGTGATAATGACAATGTGGGGAATTTAAGATCAGTCTTGGCATAGTGAGGACTAGCATGCTAAAACAGTTATTTTTCAATTTTGCAGGCTAAGTGGGGCGTCCGGCTTCTCCCATTTATCTTCCTGCCGATAGGAAGAAATTAAAAAATGCGGAAGCGTGGTATAATTCATAGCTAAAACACCTGGCATTATTTTTTATTTCATTTTAATATGACTATTATGACATTCATCTGGTATGTAAGTTATTTTAGTATTCCCCTGACAGTAACAGATAAGAAGAGAATAACTAATTTTGTTCCTTCCTTCTGAGACAAGAGAAACTGCCCATATCCAAATCGGGTATGTACTCAGTCCTTTTGATGTCGTTAGAACTGAAGTGTTCTAAAATATTTATATTGCTACAATTAAGTTCCTAAACATGAAGAGTATTGGCAATATAAATTAAATTTGTCTAATTTGAAAGAATCTATGGAATTATAATGGAGGACCATTTACAACTTTTCAGTATCTTTCTTTCTTTTTTTTGAGATATTACAGTTTGTTTGATACGTAAATTATGGCCTATGTCATCATAGCTAAGGTGCTGCATCTTCATTCATTACACTGATCACTTATACCTCCATGATTGCTCAGCATGATGAAATGTTCACTGTCAAGAGACGTTTTAATGTGCGTACGGTTTCAAGTGATTTTGTTGATTAACTTCATCAAATTTGTTGGTAACATCCTGTTTTGAATTTGAGCGGTTTGTGGTTTTGAACAACCAATAGAAAACAAGATTAATAGTCAAACAACAATCAAATTCAAAACAAGAAGTAAGGAAGTTGTTCAACGGACTTCATGAAATGAAATAGTCAGGTTGAAGAACTGAATTGCGACAACATTTTAGGGACTATTGTCACAACATTATAAACATTGGGCAATTAAACATTTGCAGTTTAAGGAATGAAGTTGATGAGCTCCGAGTGACCTTAGACGTATGCAAATTTGACATTCTCGCATTAACAGAAACCCACTTAAACAGAAAAATAGATAATCAGACGGTAAGCATTGAACCTTGTATGTTTCAGAAAATCTAAAATTTGTTCATTTACGGAGCTTAGATAGTCCATCTATTGAAAATATCTGGTTAAAAGTACCAACAGAATCGAATTCAATTGCTTTAGGTCTCTTCTATCGCCCACCAAATGACACAAACGTCTCTGACGAGTTTGAAAAGACATTGGAAAAAGCGTGGCTAAAGCATAAAAACATAGTTTTACTCGGAGATTTTCATGTTAATCATAACGAAGAAACAGCACAACATCATGAAATTTATGCAAAAATCAGTGAAAATGGAAACAATACTAAAGCAATTTAATTGCACGGTTGTACGGCAACGACAATAGATTTACAAACAATGCCAAATCAGCGAGACAGATCACAACACTTAATTGAGAGTGAGACAGCCATATCGGATCATAAGTTAGTTAATTGTTCAGTATAAACGTGAAAAGAGACAACTCAGACAAGAGCCAAAAGTGTTACAGCACGTACCTATACAAGCATATGAATATAGAAGAGTTTAGAAAAGACCTAACACATACTCCTTGGGCAATATGTAATGTATTCGATGACATAGATGACAGCTACACGACATGGAAATCACCATTTTTCTTGACATATACGCGATAAACACGCATGGAAAAGAAGCACTGATAAAATGCGAAGTCAATCTCTTCCATGCATGGGTGTCTGGAAAACTTCGACACAAAATGAACAAGAGGCACAAAATATTGAAGTTGGCAAAAAAACATAAACGAAGAGATGTGGAGTGAATATAGGAAATTGAGAAATGAACTTACTGGAGAAATTAGAAAAGCAAAATCCCAGTACTTCGCTGATTTGGCAAACAATATTACTGACACGAGAATATAATGGAAAATATTGAAGACAGCAGACGGCTCAACTAAACATAAATTCAGAAATACATGCGTTATTAAAAACAACGATGGAAAATTACAAACAGATGAAGAAATAATAGCAAACGTCCTAAATACTCATTTTGCAACAGTGGGAATTCGGCTGTCAAACGATATTCAATCAACACAAGGTGAAAATGGAAATGTGCGAGAATCGCAGCTGTTTACAAAAAAGAAGATGAAACGAACAGAGATAATTACAGACCATTATCTATATATGCTCTCCCTCCCAAGTAAACTGCTGGAGAAACACGTGTCAACAACAATAACTCATCACACTGAAAATAATCCAAGTTTACTTACCTCACATGCACCAATGGGCATATAAGAAGAACCCAACGGAACACCTTATCTTATATATGACGGAATAATGGAGAAAGGCTGCTGACGGAAAGAAGGTTGTGGGAATAGTTTTTATAGACTTCAAGAAAGCTTTCGACCCTAGCTATACCCCATCGTCAACTGTTACTCAAAGGGATCAAAGGGCAATAGAACTACGATACATTCAAGAGAAAAATAAAAGGGAATAATGTAAATTTAGATTGTATTGATTTCATATCATACAATAACAACAACAATAGAAATTCTGATTATGTTTATTATAATTATAGTATAACATCTTTACTAATACACTTTTATATAACTATTTATATGTGTAATAATTAAATATTACCATAATTTTTTTACGGAATAATAGTTTAATTTATGAAACTAATTCATAATAATCATATTGTAAATATGCGACCACATCAGCAGATACTGCTGCAATACTTACCATCGTGTTAAAATAAATGGTTTTGTATTGTATTGTATTGTATTGTATTGTATTGCATTGCATTGCATTGCATTGCATTGCATTGCATTGCATTGCATTGCATTGCATTGCATCGCATTGCGTTGCATTTGATTGCGTTGTATTGCATTGTATTGCATTGCATTGCATTGCATTGCATTGCATTGCATTGCATTGTATTGCATTGCATTGCCTTGCCTTGCCTTGCCTTGCCTTGCCTTGCCTTGCCTTGCCTTGCCTTGCCTTGCCTTGCCTTGCCTTGCCTTGCCTTGCCTTGCCTTGCCTTGCCTTGCCTTGCCTTGCCTTGCCTTGCCTTGCCTTGCCTTGCCTTGCCTTGCCTTGCGTTGCGTTGCGTTGCGTTGCGTTGCGTTGCGTTGCGTTGCGTTGCGTTGCGTTGCGTTGCGTTGTATTGTATTGTATTGTATTGTATTGTATTGTATTGTATTGTATTGTATGGTATTGTATTGTATTGTATTGTATTGTATGACTGTAGTGCATGAGGTTTTTATTAAATCTGTTTTTATGCAGTCGTGAGTTGCCGTCGACCTTTTTTTTAACTTTTATTCAAATTTATTTAGTCATAAACTCATAAACTTTAATAAATATCACTCCCTAAAAAGGGGTTTTCAGCGATACAATATGTGCGGAAATAAGTAATATACATGTACAATAGCAACAATACATGTATAGTATATAACAATTAGCTATTATTAATAAATTATTCTATTAAGTAGGAAAAATTAAGAATTTGCACTGAAAAGATGTTTATACAGTTTATGTTTAAAGGATTTAAGTGAGTGTTCGGATTTAATCTCTGGCAATAGTAAATTCGAATTCTACAATTTAGCGCCTCTAAAACTAAAAGTTCACTGTCTGGTCAACAGGGACGTAGCCATTTATATTTTGATATAAAAACAACAGACATGTAACAACAAAACTGATGCAATATGAATTGTGTCAGGAAATAGGAAATGAACTGTAAACAGTGTATTCAACCTAATGAGTGTATGCATTTTGAGTATCTATGCGTGTTTTGAGTATTTTATATGACGTTTTTTAACCTTTAGAGTTTGTAAGATCTTTCTCAAAAAGCCAGGAAATAGCATTTCAGCGACTCCCGATTTCAAAATTTCCCGGGGAACTAAGCATGCCCCCGGATCCCCCTAAACATTTATTTTGATTTCGGCTCCCCGGTCAACAAGGCGACAAAGTGGCTAGTAACTCTGGAAATGCACCTCAGAATTTCTTTAAAACTTTCAGTTAGAGAAGGAGGTGTTAGATGATGTAAGGATTTAAAAACAAGTACAGCATCTCTGATCTTAGTATTTAATAAGTTCTTTCAGGGAAGGAGAAGCATGATCGTACTTTCGTAAACCAACTGTTATACGAGCAGCAAAAATTTGGACATGTTGCAGTTAGATTTTCTTTCAAAGTGTTGCTTCATACAGAAGAACGATAATATAATCTACTAAATACTTGACTATACACTCACTCTCTTAGAGAGTGAGTGTATAACAAGTAAAAGAGTATTTCGATCCAAAAGGTATTTAACGCGATTATCTGAAATACTACAACTTATTATTGTAAAGTAAACGTATGATGGTGATTGTAAGATGTGTTTGGAAAGATCTGCAAGAAGCTGAATACTTCAGCTTCAGCTGAGTAGACTGAAATTTCAGCATTTACCCCTAAATGCTGCAATTGGTTATCTCTTGTACAATGCTTGTCTTGGCTATATAATACTGAAACAGTTATACCATTTGCTCTCGTTGTATACAAGAACCTATATTTTACCAAACCAGTCTGAACTAGGTTCTTATCAGTTATTTGATATATCTAACAAAAAATCAGTGTGTCAGGGTCTTACAAAAAAAAATTAAATAAATTTTTTTGTAGTACCAAGCAAAAATTGTGAAACCATGAGTAATTTCAGTAGTTTGTCTATTTTTCTTTTATTGCTTTCATTTTAAAATCATTGCTGTTTTGATTTTATTGGTCAGGTAATTTATTGGAAATTCCAACTAACAGTAATGCTTTGCGATCTTCAACACTGGTCAAACATGGCCGACGTTTACGAGGAAGCGGAATTGAACTTTTTTAGACTGTTGAAAGCTTTCCTAAATGTGGTTAACGAAGCGTTGAGGATGTGCTTCATACAACAGTGGAATACGGCAACGAGACAGGAATGGGAAAACGACACAAAGAGCGGACAATCTTTTATTTGCCTGGAACGAATGGGTATGAAAAAATCCAAACTTTTCACGTCTGAGTACGTGGAAACATTGGATTTGATCTCCAGGGGTGACGTCGCAAAATGGGACTCAACGACGTTATTTTTTGTATTACTGTATTCCAAATCGATCAATTTGACGGATCCCTCAAAAGGCTATAGGAAAGTTGTGGTGTGTAGGAAGGAACCATTTACTTTGGGGGAACACATCGATCACTTGCGAGAGATTCGAAATACTCGTCTGTTTCACGCTGATGAACCAAGAATTGATGACAGTGAGTTTACGTGCAAAATGAAGAAAATCCTCACGGCTGTCTCGGCAATAACAGGCAAGGAGCATGAACTGGTGGAAAACATAATTAAACTCGCTAATAAAGGTAAAATATTCAAACAAACAAAGTGTTGTTTGCGAAATGTCGAAAAGTGCTCAATAGGCGAGTTTCAGGGTGTTGCGCACGCATCATTTTTCAAAAAAACTGGCAAGCTCCCCTCAAAGTAAATGTACTATTTAAAATAAACAAAGTGTAGATACAGTTTCTGGATATTTAACATTGTTATTCTGCTGTTGTTAGCTCGCTAGCAAGTCTGTTTGCCATTGCTTATTTCAGGGCCGCATTAACAGATTATGGGGCCCGGGGCAGAGAGATATGATGGGGCCCCTATATAGGAAAATGTTGGGAAAGGAGGAAATAGGATTTTTGGAAAATAGGTTAAAAATTGTTTAAAACCCCAATAATAGTAACCCTAATATAACGGGTAATATATAGTAACCCTATTATAATTAATATTGATATTTAAGAAATGGTTCATGGTTTGGCGTGCACATGCATTGAGTTATGGATGCACGCAGGAAGTTTGGAGAGCACGAAAAAAGCGTAAGAGTTGGTCGAGGCGTAGCCAAGAACAACGTTGACGTTGTAAGTGGTCCCATGGCCATGCATATTGAAGTTAATATAATTTTAAATAGTGTCAGTATGTACAGGGTCAATTAACATGTTTCTTTTCCTTGCATAGAATAGGTTATAAATAGAATTAAAAAGTGACAAATTCTCAACGTTTAATATATTTCAAACATGGACAGGAAGACGGATCAACAAAAACAACTAAGCATATATTTGAGTCAGCCTAAAAAAAAATTAACAATAGTCCCCGAGCCGGGCGTAGAAGGCCCGGAGCCCGGTGAGGGTGCTAATCTCGACATGCGTGGAGTCCACTTTACACGCGTGTTCAAATGCGAATCAGTTTGAGCGATCTGAATATTTGTATATATATATATATATATATATATGTGTGTGTGGACGGACCACGCGCGGTGAAGATTGTAGGGCACTGGAAACAATATAATTGATTGATTTATTGATTGATTAAGTCTTTATTATAAAACATACTCAACAACAGACGTGCGAGTTTACATCAAGTTCAATAAAAGTATTTATCTATTACATAAATTATATAACAACAATATGACTATAACTATTCATACAAACTTAAAAAGACACCTATTAATAAAGGTTCGCTTAAAACGTTCTGTGCGAATGCGTGGCAATATGAAGTCATGACCTCGTTGTCGAAGATGTCTCGTCTTTTTTTCTTGACAAAAAAGATTTGAAGTAATATATTCTTGACAAAAAGACTTGAAAAAGGAGTTTTGGGGATACGTACATTCATTTCAAAAGAACAGAAACAAATCAACGTCTTGACTAAAGGAAACCCGTCAAACCGAACCTCGAAAGAGGGAAAAAGATATAGAAAACCAACGATGATAAAGGCCGAAAAGTTTAAGCTACGGTAAAAATAGAGAGCAGTTGCTCTCAGTAATCACGAACACTTCGTAGCAAAACTGTTCGAGTTTCCCTGTTTACATCTACGACTGTTAATTTTGTTTTATATTATGACATTTTGCGTGTCATTGAAGTCCGTTTTAAACTGTATTTTTACCTGTGGCTGCCGTCTTATCTTCTTTTAAATAGTTTTCTTTTTGTAAAACTACTTAATATGACTTAGCGGTTGTTTATAATTTAGCATAAAAAATGGAAAAGGAACATTATTTTTAAAACGTACAAATGCTGTTGAAATATTTATTAAGGCCCATTGGCATTAACATGTATGTGAAAACATTTTCAGCAATTCAGATTTTGAAATGAAAAACTGTTTTTGTTATATTTGTTTAAATAAATTTAAAATATCATAAATGAATACCAGCCAGGCAGTTTGAGTAGTTTTCAAAATGCAAATATGTTTAGATACCAAGCAATGGTCTTTGTAAACATGGAAAGAAATAACTGTACAATATAACCCTAATGTTTTGATAAAATTTTGACGCCTGCTTCAGTAGTGTGGCGGTTAACGTCGTCGGCTTGCACGCGAATGAGATCGAGTTCGAAACCTGGGAGGTGACATGCAATTTTTTTCATCTCAATATATTTTACGAAATATCATCCTTAAATTTTCCTTTGTTTTTTGTTGCATTTTTCTTTAAAAAAATAGAGTTTTTGTTTTTTATTTCAAATATTCTACCAGAATTAAAACTATATTTTCATTCCGACAAGAGTAGCTATTTCCAGGCCTCCACTAAAAAAAGAGCGCAAGGGGTGTTGCTGTAAAAGCGGGCGAGGGGTTATTGCATTTATGTATTTCTAGTTAGGTTTATAAACACACAACATGCAAGAAACTGCGAGACACTGTCAAATAGACAAGTAGTCTATTCATTTTGTCGACTACAAAACTATTGCCGTTGAAATACGACTTTGCGTGCCTTCTGTAAGGCAAACGCATGAATTATTTCAGTAAATTCTAGACCGCGCAGTATGTCAGACTCTAGGCTCATGATAGTAAGATTAGTAAGGCGGGTCTGGCCCATAGTAGTGCGCATCAAGTTCTTAATCAGTTTAAGCTTCGAAAAGGATCGCTCGCCACTACAATTCGCAACCATTAAGGTGAGATATATCTTGAGTGCGACTTCTACATTTGGAAACGTAGCTTGAACGTCTTTGTTGATGATAAGAGAGTACATGAATTGTTCCATAGTACAGTCATAGTACGGTTTACTTCCGGCGGTCTCCAAGCGTAGTTCCCAGACCTTTCTCGAACTAAATAAAGCAAATTTCACTATCTTGTGTGTCGGCCATTGGGAAGGAAAGTTGTACAGCACATATATCGTTGCAATTTTCATGAGCCTATTTAATCGGCACATATTCAATATGTACATTGTGCAGATACTAAAAACTCAAAATTCAAATATTCTTTAAGTCGTTTCACAATTAATAAACTTTTTTTTCTCATTGGGCCGGGGGGCCCCCACTCACGCGGGGCCCTGGGCAGCTGCCCCTTTTGTCCATAGGATAAAGCGGCCCTGGCTTATTTTGTAGAGAGCCTGCCAATTCCTTTCCAAAACGATGCGTGCGCAACACCCTGAAACTCACCCATACCACAGAATAGTAAGACAACCAGAAGTCCGACTCGAGTGAAAACTTGTCCGCATTTCTTCAATGCGCATGCGCAATATTTTACGCCATCCGACGCCATCCTACGCGATCCTACGCAATGTTCTACGCCATCCTACGCCATCCTGGCAAGTTCCCCCGGCAGTTTTAACCTTCTTTTGAAGGTCCAAACTGCCGGGGGAACTTGCCAGGATGGCGTAGGATGGCGAGGAATCAAGATGAGCGAGGCGACATGCGCGAGGACATAAACTTCAAAGGTTCCGACGCGAGTCGGACTTCTGGTT
Organism: Corallium rubrum; assembly: GCA_964035015.1. Taxonomy (NCBI): domain Eukaryota; kingdom Metazoa; phylum Cnidaria; class Anthozoa; order Scleralcyonacea; family Coralliidae; genus Corallium; species Corallium rubrum. Next base: position 9,072,405 of record OZ036000.1, read on the forward strand.
GTCTTTCTATTCTGTGCCCATACCGTTTTAAGATAGAGCGAAAATACAATAAGTGGCTTAACTCAAATCTTGATGGTCGCACCTACATGTATAGTAAGTGCTAGTTAGTTTAGTATTATTACATTATCCCAATTCATCTCATCTCTCAAAAACTGAAATTGAGCTCATAAATTAATCTGAACCATATTACTGGGCCTATTAATGTCACAGTTCCAAAGCATCACAAGCTTTGTGTCTATGTTGTGTCAGATGTACAAGTGTATATTTGATACACACAGCCACTTGCATTGGGTGTATAAGGCCAAGTAAAAAAATATAGTACAATAGTTTATCGTCTGAACTTTAAAAAAAAAGAACGTGGGCACTTTTTTCTTTTTCTTTTTTTCAAGATGGCTTCTCCAAAATCAAATGGGTTTCTAGTCAACCTCGTACCCAGGGTCTTATCTCCACTCCCCCGCCCTCACCCACCATGGAGATAAGACCCTAGGTACAAGGTTGGTTTCTGGTATGCTTTGATAAAAGATGGCACCAAACAACATCTACAGGCATCAAATGTCACATGTAAACCCCAAAATGAACTGAAAAGCCCTGAAAGTTGTGAAAGATACTGAAAAGCACAAAAAGGGCTGAAAGGTGGAGCAAAAGACCCCGAAAATTAGACATGTTCAGTATAAAGTAAGAAAAAGTATGTGATGTGGCCCAAAAAAAAAGGATGCATGTGGGGATATCGGATAACAAACTACTATATTTTTTTGCTTAACCTAATATGGATACATAAAATAGTCATACAGCACAAATTGCACTTACCATTTCATCTTATCTGACTTACTTAGGTGAGAATGTTTTTATATCCTCAGAAAATTTCCTTTGGGAATTGTTAGAAGAAGAGAAGCAGAACACTGCATCTTTTTATCAAAATTTGGAGAAATTGGAAGATCAAGTCAAGAGTTTAAACCTGGGTAAAAAGGAAAGCAGAAAACTGCTTGCAGAGAAGGGATTCAAAGATGAAAGGTTCAAGAAAGAAAATACACTCAAGAGTGAAGAAATAGAAAACCAATCTTCTGAAACATTAATTGTAAGGGCAAAAAATCAAATTAAAATGACTTCTGAGGAACTAAAAGTTATTCAAAATAGTGTCATTGAAGTCATGTATCCTAACAAACCTGAATATAATGAAGATTACCAGCACCTCATAAATACTTCAAACAGATTTAGTTATGAATTTGACTGGGAGAACTTCAATGCATTTATTAATAAAAAATTGCTTGAAGAAATTGATGATAATGATATGATTTTGTTTGCAAAAATACAACTGGCTAAAGGACTCAGTCACCAGGGTAGAAAAGATGAAGCACTCAAATTGCTGAATGAATTAGTTGGCTGTGTTTACAAGGCAAAAAACAGGTAATACACTACCGTAATGATTTTAATAAGCGCCCTCCTTCCAATAAGTGCCCCCTCTCGAAAAGCACCCTCCTTCCACTACATTTTTTGAAATAAGTCCCCCCCCCCCCCCCCCCCTCCTTCCTCTCGATAGGGAACTACTGTATGTAAATGATTACCCAACCGATAAGAGACGCATGAACATCGGTATAAAATCAACTGTCCTTCAACATTTTATTTGTCTCAAATATATGCATTGCGCATATTAGAACTTGTCATTGATTAACTGAGAACAATTAGTATAGGTTGAACAATTAGCATGGTTTCGAGTGCAATTTAGAAAAAACATGCACGAGTGAGTTTTTCAAAGACTATCAAAATTGCATGAGTCCGAAGGACGAGTGCTATTTGAGGTCTTTGAAAAACTCACGAGTGCGTGTTTTTTCAAAATTGCACCCGAAACCATGCTAATTGTTCAAGGAAAAACCGTGAAGGAAAAACTATCCTTCTAAATCCGCATAGGCATTTCATTGGCTTTCCGGTTGTTTATTAGCCAATCAGAATGCTTAATACTCATTGAAATTTGCACTGTATTTCATTTTTCTGCACTGTATTACACCTTTTCTGCACTGTATTACATTGAAATTGCACTCCTCTCGACCAATCAGGATGCAGTAATTTTGTCATGTATATTATTAGCTACATTATAAATATAACTTGTATTCTATCTACTAGAGCAGAGAACTAGGGTTTCAGTTTTTTTTAAATCCTTGTTATTGTTCTTGTTGATTGTTATTAAAGTTCTGCGTTTTTATGGAATCAGATTCCGGTGTTTGCTAAAACATTAAATAAGCGGCCCCTCCCGAATAAGCGCCCCCTCCCGAATAAGCACCCCCTCGAATAAGCACCCCCCATTGACCTCCTAAAACTAAATAAGCGCCCCGGGCGCTTATTCGCATCATTACGGTAGTTGCCTTTTTATAACTAAGTATGTTGTTTTTTAAATAATACTGTATAACTATACTGTATTTATTTCATTGTCAAATAATTACATTAACATTTATAGTGATACAGTACTATACTGCAACATCATTAACTATTATTTTATATTATCACCATGATGGTCATAATTATCTCATGAATATTATGACATTACCATTATTTATAATCATTACTATTTAAAACCATTAATACAAATATACAATTAGCAACAGCACAAGCTGTAGCCACTGTTATTGTGACATCACTATCATTACTATTACTATCACTACCATTACCGGTACCATAGTCACCTGCACTTGATACCAACACCAATATCATGAAAATTTTAATGATTGAGTAACATCTGGTCAGTATTGGCTGTTTTTGGCCAGCTCAGGCAAGCATGGGTTAAATAACTTATTTTGACACTTTTTAATTTGCTGTTTGTTATTTTGATAACATTAGAATGCTTTATATTTTATTTTTTCAGTGCAGTGATTCTTGCAAGGATATTTTATCGCCTGGCTTACATTTTTCATGACCTCAAGGACACCAAGAAAGCCAATCAAAATATCCTTCTGGCTGAGCAAATCCTGGTTACCAGCGAGTCATATGAAGACTGTGCTGAAATCCAATATGCCAAAGCGAACATTTCCATGGCAACAAGTTCTGTTGACGACCACCATGCAGTTATTGACTGTTTGAACAATACTATTGACGCATCCAACAAGTCATTGGTAGACATGTCTGTTCTGGAAAGACAGGCTTTATTACGAAATTCACTTGCACATCTCGGGTTTCTGCAGCACACAATTAAAACAGATGTAAAGGCTAGTGATGTCAGAGCAGCCTCTGAACTGTTGGAGAAATTTGTGAAGAACTGCAGAGGAGTGCTGTCCAGGAGAAATCAGTTATTTCAGCTTATATGCCAGTCGTTACTGGCTTATTATGAAAACAATCTGGACTTGGCAATAGAGTATGAAGAGAAAGCATGTAGTATGACTGTAAAATATGAACTGCGTTATGAAATGAAGCAGATTGCTATGCTCAAGTCTCATCTTAAATCACCACATGAAAATTTTAATTCTTAATACTAAGCAATAAGAATAATAAGGTACGCTGTACATACTAAGCAAGGCTAAAACGAGAGTTGGCATGTTAGGGCACGTAAGATCTAATATAATTTTATTCTCAAGTCCGCTGAATGTTCAAAGTTCAAAGAAAAACGTAACCATACAGTACAGTACAGTACAGTACAGTACAGTACAGTACAGTACAGTATAAAATAGTGAACTAACACACTATATCATCATTTAATACAAACTCACGACAGACAACTGAGTGATTGAAAGTGTTTATGTAAAAGTATCTGCAATCTTAAACGATACAGTATGCTGATTCTTTCAAACTAAATAAGAATCGCTTACTGTTAAATTTCCGTTGGTTTATAATGCTTTTGTATAAACTACAAACTCCGGCATGAAGTCAAATTGACTAGATTGTGTTTTGAGAACTTTTTCCCCCTTTTGGATTCTAATTTTCAATCCGGTTTTCGCGCCATTTCTATTTCAATCGACATTTCTATTGTAAATATTGAAGAATAGATTTCAAATTTGTTCCAGTTTTCTCATCCGCCATCCGCATCCACGTTGGCGGAAGTAATGTGTTTTATTTATTATTTTATTTATTTATTTTATTTTATTTTATTAGCTTCGCCATAGACTTAGTGACTAAATACATATATACCTATGGCAGGGTCACCGCAACAGCGTGAAGGCCAATTACTGCGGGCCCAAAAATATAAAAGTTAAAGTCAAAAATTCTAATAAAACTTACACAATATACAACATACATACAATATGGAAGTAAATACTAAAAACAGCAAGTAATGCCGCGGGTTAGACTGCGAGAATTATTACAATTTGGACATATAGTTTTCAGAGAACGTGGATCGTCAGGGTTATAGGTATTCACAAGAGCAGTAAAGTAGTAGCTGAGTAAATAGTAGCTTTTTATCAACGGCCGTCCATCACTCCATCCTTTTTTGATGCAACCGACGGTATTGATACGATGGATTTTTTGTCGAGTCAAATTAAATTAATTGACCAGTCATATAATATTTGGCGAGTTATATTGATTGGCACCACTCAAGGGTGTAGAGGCCACTAGGGGGTGAAAAGAGAGATGCATGGGGTTATTAGGGGGCGTGTGAGTCACTGATTGAGCCTTGATTATCATTTATCAAGTGCTTAGAAGGAATATGGATGAACTGAACTTTTTCAGATTAACTAAAAGTATTTACTCTTACGTCAATGAAACATTACGGCATGTTTTTCTCGACGAGTGGTCAAATATTTATAAAACATCGTGGTCGAATGACCACTCCAGTGGCCAGGTCATCATTGCCAAAGAAAAGGAAGGCGAGAAGAAGTTAAAGAAACGTTCAAGATTGTTCAAATACAAATTTGTCCAGGTACTTACTCTTATATCATATGGCAACGTCCAGAAATGGGATTCTTCCACATTGTTTTTTGTTTCGTTGCGATCCCACGCGTTGTACTTGCAGAATCCCAAAAACGGATGGCGTCCCAAACTGGAGCGTTCTGCGCCATTTGTGAAAGGAGAGTATATTGATGAGTTGAGAGAAGTAAGAAATTACTTCTTAGCTCATGTATACGAAGCTAAAATTTCACAAGACGACTACAGAGATGCAATGAAACGAATTCGTTTTGCTATGGTCGGTCTCCTTGGGGAGAATCACAAAATATTAAACAACTTCGATGAATTTTCTGTACAGGTATATATATATATATATATAATTATACCGGTAATGTCAGAATACAGATACAGTAATGTAGAGTTAAAAGGAGTTCTGGCCTTGTTACCCAGTTTGACACCCTTGGAGGATATATAATTATAATATAATATAATGTATTAGTATAAATACGCAGGTAATTATAGAAAATTACACGTGCTGATTGGTCGAGCTACTTACTTCCAACTAATTCTCGATAATAAAAAATGGCCACCAGCCAATTTGCCAATGCAACAGATGAGGAAATTAACAATTTTAAAGAAAATGTCCTTTTTAAAGTATGAAAATGTGTATTTATACTAAAACAATTATTCACCTCAAGCTCAGTGAATATGATATACTTAATGTCTGCTCCCGAGTGAAACAGTTTTGTTGATATTTCCCGAGACGAAGTTGAGGGAAACATTGAGACTCGAGGGAAAACAAAACTAACTGTTTCCCGAGGGAGCAGACATTAAGTGTTTTGTTACAGACTGTATATAGCTTGAGTTTTGCTGAATAATTTCGACGTTTATCACGGGAAAGTACACAAAAGACAAATGCTAAGACTTACCAAAACATTTCGCCTGGCTCCATAATTTCACTTCAATCAAACAAACATAAGTAAATATAAAATATGAACCGACTACAATTTAAGGCTACTGGCTGAGGCAATTACAAAGGATTTAGAATACATGTACCTATTAGTACGTCTTACATTGAGGAATATGGAAAACTCTTTCAGTGAATATCTATGTAAGAGTTAGTTACCAAGAACCAAGGCTTTTATTTGGATAAAAGCCGAAGTTCAAGGTAATTGACTGACTTATTTAATAGTTGAGGAGGTTTTCTGAAAAAATCATCAATTACTATATATTACCCTAGGGCAATATCTATATACAACCTTGAATTTTTAATTATCGTTTCTCTTGGGAGTATCATAGATACTGACAGTATTTCACAGTCTGTGTATAAGTTGATTTTCTAGGACTTAAAATTGATGTCTAAAAGCCAACCTTAACTTATATAAAGGGCATAAAATTATACACAAGACCATATCCCAAAACCCCAAAGTATACTAGTCCTCCATACATCAGGAAATGGGCCAATCAGCTTATATATTGCTACTGAATCAAGTTACACATTCATCGATGTATTCCATGCATTTTATTCTGAACTTCATGCTTGTGGACCATAAACATGCCTCCAAAACAGTGAAATTATGAAGTGCGATTCAAGTTAAAGGTTGTTGATTTTGATGAAAAGTCAAACAACTCTGCTGTTGGCTACAAGTTCGGTGTTAATGGGAAGCTTGTTTGAGACTGGTGGAAATTACAATTGGACAAAATAAATCCACTACCAAAGACAAAATGTGCTGATCGGGGTTCAATTAAATGTCACTGGCCTGAACTTGAAGAAAAGTTCAAAAAATGGATAGAATGTAAACTATGCTCTTTTTAAAAGATTTGCCATAATGATATTAAATTTTGTGGGTACTGTAACTATTTCATTAGAGGGACTCAACTTATACTCAGGGTATCACAAAAATCACGATTTTTTGGTCAGAAATAGGGGTCAACTGATATGCAAGGTTGACTTATACACAGTGAAAGACTGTATATGAGATGCTATGATAATATGAGATAGACTCACTGTATGATATGATATACTACTGTACACTGTAGGATATATGATTTTTCTTTTGGTCCGTATCACCAAATCCAGCTTTCTGATTCAATGGCTAACAAGTGGTCCATATTAGCCTGTATGGACTGCTCAAAATATATTTTTTAAATGTTTCATAGCAGGCTGTGCCCTAAGAAAAATGCATGCGAGCGGTTGATAGCACAGGCAATGTATGCTGCACACGACGTTGAAATTGACTTTAATAATGAGGTATCAAATAATGCCATACCGTGAGCTTGATCACTTTTTGTGTACCGGTAAGTACTAAAAATATTGGCAATGATTCAGAATGAAACAATCCAGTTTACATGTATATATGTTATATATATATATATATATATATATATATATATATATATATATATATATATATATATATTATCCCCCAGTGACTGCTGGTAACAGCTGCTTGTGGGACAATACTGGACATGCATACATCTAGATAGCATGAAGTGGTATTGGGCCAGAGTGCTCAAACTGCCACAAGGGTAGTTAGCATTGCATTATCGCTAATGGATACCTACACCGACCTCAGAGTGCTATATATATATATATATATATATATATATAGGGATGAGCCAATAATCGGAAATTAATCGGTAGAAGCCGATAATCGGCAACTTTCAGGCTGATCAGTTATTGGCCGATTACATCGACATATATCGGCGGTCCGATAAATACTATTCTGGATTTTATACTTGTGAATTTCATTTTCTTTTTTAAGAAAAACGCTAAGTTAAGTGATTCCACAAAGAAACTATCAAATTTAATTAATTCGATAAGGTGCATCATGTTTTAATGCATCATATTTCTTGTTTGATAAAACATTTTTTGTTTTCGACTTTCGTCAATCGTATTTCATTTTTCATATTTCAACTTAAACTCCGTCTTGCTGATGACTGATGGTTAATGATCACATTATATATGTATTTGCCAAACAATACACGTTATGTTTTGCTATTGTTTTGCCGCAAATCAAGTGTCAGGAATTCCTGTTGACAAATATTGGTAACCGCCGATAAATCGGTCGATCAGATCATAAATCGGATCGGAAGTTATCGGATCAGTAAATTTGGTTTTTCTTGATCGGCTCATCCCTATATATATATATATATATATGTATATTTTGATATAATGTATAAAGTAAAAGATTTATTGACATCCATAAGCATGCTCAATATTTTGGATATGGTAATAGAGCAAGGAATTGTAAGTTGTGTGTATGCATGTAGTTACAACATGAGTGGTGGTGTTGTATGGAATATACAGTCATGGGTCAAAGGGATTTTTTTGGGGATATTGTAATGTTAGTTGCACCAGTAATTGTACTGGAAAAGTGTACCTGCTTTAGTGCATGGTTGTAACTAATGGGTCATTCCAGAAAACATCCACATCTCCCCCACAGAGGAAACGTGAAGTTGACCCCCTCCCCCCTTCAGATGTCCTAGTACATTTTACTATTATCAGAAGTAGATTTACCCCCCTCCCCTCCCTGGATGGCACAAATTTCCTCTGGGGGGGAGGTATGGTTCTTTTCTGGAATGACCCAATTAGCATTTTTGTTGAGGTAATTTGTATAGAATTTACAGGGGTTGAATTACTAATAATTCACAAATTTATATATACAGTATATACATGTATATTTATCAATTTATTATCATTATCTTAATTATTTATTTATTATTAATAATACAGGAATATTTTCTTTCTGATGAGACATCAAAGTTAAGAGAGGAGATAACCAAAGAACTAGGAAATTTTCAATTACTCAATGATCAACTTGATGATGTGGAAACAGGAATTCAAGTGTTAGAAAATGTCATTTCTGGAAAATTTGAGTTTCAAAAACCCTGTTCTACATCTGAGAAAGATGCGGTAGAAAGGTCTGTGGAAAAAGACAGGTTAAATGGCCTAATAAACAGACTTTCCAAAATCACTTCTCAAGTGGATAATGTTGTTTCACAATGTTGTGATTTAAGTCAGTTTAAAAATATACTCACAGAAGAGTCTGACAAATTTCTTTGTGATAATGACTGGGAAGGCTTCAAAAATTACATTGAGAACAAATTGAAATGCTGCACAGTGATTGACACTACTTTACTGGTTAAAATGGAGCTAGCCAAAGGACTTTGCCATGAAGAGAAACCAGATGATGCATTACAGCTATTAACAAGTCTTATATCTTCTGCCCATTTGACAAGACAAAGGTACCTGGGAGTAATTTAGCATATATAATCCCTGCCCTTTAATTTAGCATATATATGATCCCTGCCCTTTCTTGATATACTTGCACAACCAAACTCAAAAGTAGGCCATACTTTGCTCCACAAACTTCTATGTACTGTACAGTTTAAATTAGACCAGTGCTGTGAGTAACTTCGTTACAAGTAACTTAAGTTACATGTAATCGTTACTTTTTTGAGTAACTTTACCGGTAACTAGTTACTTTTTTCAGAAGGTAACTGTAACTAGTTACAAAAAGTAGGAATAAAAAGTAACGATAACTAGTTACATCTGCCTTCGAGAGTGCCATTACTTTTTGCGATATCCATAATACTCCCAACCTCGCTGAGTTGTCGTTCAACGTCGTATCCAGCTTTTCATTGAACTGAACATACCGGTGCCTGCAAGTGCAGCACGTGAAAGGCTGTTCAGCTGCGCAGGATTAATTTTCAGACCACATCGCTGCTCAATGACTGATCGTAATTTTAAAAATTCTCTTCTGGTCAAATTAAACAATAGTTTTGTCTAATTCATATACTTCTCGATTTTAAAAACAGAGCGAAAGAATAGGTGTAATAATTGTAACTAACTAGTTACAAAATAATTTTTAAAGTAACTTTGTAACTGTAACTAGTTCCATTTTTTTCATTGTAACTTGTATCGATAACTAGTTACTTTTCTGATGATGTAACTGCAACTAGTTACAAAAATTATGTAACTATTACAGCACTGAATTAGACCATGCCTAGACCACACCTAGCTTTCTAAAACACACTTGGCCTTCCTTAGATGAAACCTCACCCTCAAGACCACATCTGTAGTCCCAGTACTGTACTGGACAGTACAGATCACCAGGAGAACTTCTGGTGGGTCAGTCCATCTGAAGCTTGTGGGGCAGCCTGGTTTAGAAGGCTGTTGGGTTAGTTCAGAATGGGGACGAAATAGTCTTTGCTAGACTATGTACCTAGCCTAATCCTTTAGACTCTAGCTCTGCGTAGACCAAGCATAGTCTTCCTAAAACCACCCCTTAGTCCTTAGAGCTCCCTAGTCATGCCCCAGGCCCCCACTTTGAGAAGGGTCCCTACAATTTTTGAGATTTGAGTTTTTGACTTAAGAAAACATGAGGCGCAGAAAGTGTAAAGATCAATAACACTAACTTCATTTTTAGCGAACCCAGGGGACCAATTGAGAACACGTAGACATGACCCTATGACATGTGACATGTGACATCATCAGGGTCCCAAAATTGACCCATGTGATGTCATCACGGGCTCCAAACCGATAATTTGCCCTGGGCCCCACAATTTCTCTCAGTGGCCCTGGCCATGCCCACAATTCAATTATTTTAGCATGTTCATGTACGATAAATTCGATAATGACATAGTCAGCTCTACATTCCATAATCATGAAATGAAATGAATGGTTTATTAACATATCTTCGCATTTACAAAATGAATTATGATATGTGTACATTATACAATGACTAACAACTAATAAAAAACTATGTACATGCAAGAATATAAGATGATATTAAAAAGACAATATATCGGCGTTTACAAAAGATATTAACATATGTAAAACTATCGCTTGGACATTGCGTCATAAGACATGGCAGGGATAAAACTACGTTTATATCGATCAGTCCGGCACTTTGGAAGAGAAATACAGTCCTTATTGCGGAGCGCACGTCCATGAGCAGCTACACGGGTCGGAGGCAGTAAGTGGTGCAATCGGCTACTAGAATCGCTTATCTTTTTGAAGGACTTCGTACACAGTTCTTGTCTCCTAATGTCTAGACTAATCCACTCTTGCCTTGAAACCACTTTAAGAAAACCTACAAGACCTAATAGGCATGAATGGGTTAAAAAATAATATTATTACCGTACCATACCAATTTTAAAATTACATTTTACCTAGTAATTATATTGCTTGCCATTACATTTACAGTGCAATTCATTTGGGACAAATATTCCATCTGATGTCGATTGTATATGACAAAATGAAAGACGATGATGAAGCTACAAGGTATGATGAGCTTGCAAACAACATTTTGAGAACATACGAGGCAGAGTTAAGTCAAAACAACAAACCATAAACTAATGCATAACTTAAATTTAGGCAAATTAGACAACTGAAGGGCTTATGATCAAACTGCCCACATCCTCCTAGAAATGCTAGAATACGTATCACGGACTGGTAGTACAGGTACTAGAGAAAATATGCAAACCACAAATTATTGTGTAATGTATATGTAATTAATTGTAACATGGGTAATTATCACAGATTCATTTTCATTGGGTTTTGAATGAAGCGCAATGAATTTTTTTGGTATGACGTATGCGTCAATGAGATGACGCCTAAGTTTAAATGCTGGGACAAGTATATATGTTTCTTTATAATTTAAAAGTGGGGTAGCCTTCACGGCAATCATTTCTTCCATGTGACTAGCACGCCCGGGAGTTGGTGAGGAATTGAGTTCTCTGCAGAGGATGCTAGGAATTAGGTAACCCAGCCTGCTGTATTTGCAACAGCCAACAGGAAGGCTATCACGCACCGTTCAAGTTACATCAACCTTTTCTTCAATTTCTTGGCAGTAAACTTGAACTTCGATCACGTTACGCAAAAGGTTTTCCGTTTGTACAACAGAAAACATGTCACGCTTTATGATTGCGTACGTATACTCTCACCCTGCGAGCAGAGCCTTAGAAATACTCGCCGCTAGCAACTCGTAAAATAAGGCTCTGCCGAAATCGAGTCGAATCTCTGTTGAGCTTGCGCAAGAAACATTGTCAATTCTGGGCTTCCGCTTAATTGAGTTCGATCCCGAGCTTAATATACACTTAATGTCTGCTCCCGAGGGAAACAGTTAGTTTTGTTTTCCCGAGAGTCTTGATATTTCCCGAGACGAAGTCGAGGGAAACATCGAGACTCGAGGGAAAACAAAACTAACTGTTTCCCGAGGGATCAGACATTAAGTGTTTTGTTATATAACTTGAGTTTCGCTGAATAATTTCGACGTTTGTCAAGGGAAAGTACACAAAAGACAAACGCTAAGACTTATACCAAAACCTTTCGCCTGGCTTCATAATTTCACTTCAACCAAACAAATATGAGTCTCAGAACAAAAGAACAGCAATACATTTCTCCACTTAATCTTCACACATTGCTTTGAAGACCTATATAAATATTCTTTTCTTCGTACCAAACAAGCTTTTGTTTATAGGATGCCGTGAAGAGTGCAAAGTTCCAGCGGGCAACAATTGAAAACTTATTGACCGCTCGGTAGACATTGAAATTTAACTAAGGTCATGTGACCACAAACCAACCAATGACAGTCATCGTTGTATCCAGTGAAACTCTAGCTATATAACAATTCCAATTATACAAAGGCTGATAAGCCTGACAGTATAATTGGGGTTATATGAGTGAACGAAGGGAGAAATATATGAGACTACAAGTGGTATGGCTTTACCTGACTGTGCTTCGGACCACATTTTAACACCAGGGGTAACCCCTAAAGTAAAAAGGAACCCCCCTATAAGTCACGTCCCATAGTCTTTCACTGGCTTATTTAACACAGTGCAGTAACAAGGGAGGGTAGAATAGGGTTGGGAATCATATATTTCTTCCTTCGTTCACTCATATAACCCCAATTATACTCTCAGGCTTATCAGCCCTTGTATAATTGGAATTATATTTCATGAACTCCGGTCGAAATATATGAGACGGCAAGTGGTAGACTAGAGTTCAACACTATATCAACATATAACCATATAATTATGAAATTGAAAAACTAATGTTTATTAGTTTAGATAAACCATAGTTCACAACAAGAACTAATTGTATATATCGTACAAAACTCAAGTAGATAACCTTAACAAGCAATTATAGTTTTAAGAAAGGACTGCACGTTCAAAATTAGAGGCAAACACTGGTTTATAATAAAATTGTTGAAAGATGCATTGGACCAGTCGACCATGTTTAATATTTCTTGAACTGAGACAAATGCATTCGTAGCAGCCGAAATAGCTGCTCCTCGAACTGAATGTGTCTTAAAGACTGAAGTGTCAATTCCTGCTTCAGTGAGAAAAACACGAATCCAACGTGCCAACGAAGCAGTGGTAACTGGTTGGTGCGCCAGGTGCGGTTTGATGTATGAAACAACAAATTATGGGATTTCCCCTGAGATGCACTGCGAAGATGTGAAGTAGATGACAGGTATGTATTGAAGCAATCGACTGGGCATAACTTAGTGTCTTCTGGGAATCGAGTAAAGAAGGCTTCGACAGTTTCATCTGGGCGTGTCGTTTTAGTTGCTATTGTTAAAGTAAAAACTAGGCATCCTGGCAACAGTTTATAATAGCGCAAGTCTAAACTTGACAAGGATGAGACGCGTTTTGGGCAAGTAATGGTAAACAATGTTGCTAGCTTAAGGGACAATTGTTTTAACGAAAGTGAAGAGTTAACCCCCATTTTTTTCATATGTTCTGTTACTGAATGAACATCCCAGGTATAAGTGTATCGAGGTTTGGGAGGACGGTTATTTAGGATTCCTTTCATCAGTTTTACAACATACGGGTGTTGCCCTACAGCAAATCCATCAATTTTAGGATGAGTAGAAGATAACGCTGAGCGCAACACATGAATGGTTCGATACTGCAAACCATCGTGAAAGACCTCAGCTACGGAAAGGAGAGGATTTGACTCAAAGATGTTGAAAGAGGATCAATTTCCCTTGCAGCACACCAGCTGCACCAGCATCTCCAGCTTGATTCGTATGTTTTGTGTGTGGAGCTACGAGTGGCTGCAATGAGAACATTGGCAACTTGTGTAGAAAGACCTTCTGTTTGGTTGTTCAAAACTAAAGGAATTAAGTTGAAAAGGGGAAAGGAGTAGCCCGCCAGATTTTTCCAGTTCATGCTGGAAGCGTCTGGGTGGAGATCATTGCATGGGATCTGGTCTCCAGCTGATATATGTTGTCAGCTGCCGTGTAAGACGAGTGGCAAAAAGATTTTTGACACAGTTGGTCAGAAAAGACCGGATGATTATCGGGTCTATCATCCAGTCTGTATCGTCTCAAAATACCCTGGACTCTTGGTCCGCTAAAGTATTCCCCGGTTCATGGTGTGCTATTATGTACAGATCGTTCTGAATACACCAATCCCAAAGTTGAAGTGTCAAATCTACGAGCTCTGACGAGTGTGTCCCCCCTTTGTGATTGCTGTAGGCAACTGCTGTTGAGTTGTCCTCGGTTTCGTAGTTGTGCTGTGTCTGGTTGAGACCTTGGATTAAGAGAGCTTGTAAATGACGAAAGTGTAGGGGCGCCCACCAGGCCTACTAGGACTGTACCGTCCTGCGGTTTAGGAGCTGAGCCAGGACGCGAAGGGTAACTTTCGTACCCGACCGTAATTGGTGGCACAGTGATAGAAGTTTGTTCATCTTTTCTAGCGGTAAGCTCAAAATCATGGAGATTGAGTTGATTGTGAAACCCAGAAAGGTGATTTCCTGAGGTGGGGTGAGTATTGATTTCTCCTGGTTTATGACAAAGCCCAGGGACTTCAGCAGGTTCATAGTTATTAGCGTGAACTGCTGAGTCTCTTGAAAGGTCGATCCAATGATACGTAAAGGAAGTGACCTGAACTGGTAGGTCTTGTTTTTCCAAATGAAGCGCAGAAATTTTTGGGATTGGCATGGGGATGATTGGCAACTGAAAGGTAGGCATCTTTCAGGTCCAGTTTGGTCATGAAGTTACCCTGTTTCAAAAACGATTTTATTGTGGATAGGTGCTCCATTTGAAAATGAGCGTTTTCGACAAAGCAATTCAGCGCGTTCAGATCTATAACGGGGCGCATGGTGCCGTCCTTTTTTGGGACTAAAAATAATCGGCTGTAGAAGCCTTTTGTGAAAGGCGTCTGAAAAATCGTGCCTTTTTCCAGAAGGTTTTTGACTTCCTTGTCTAAAATTGGCACCATCTCCAGAAGTGCCTGCGTAATCTGAGGAGATGTTTGAAACGGAAGCCTGTGACAATTGCTAGAACAGAAGGATCTGAAGTCAGGGTTTCCCAATGCTTGAGGAAGCTTGGAATTACTTTCGCTGCAGTTTGTTGGGAACCCTGGGGGGACGAAAAAACTTCCTGACGAGTGAGCGGTCTCAAACTTTTGGTAATTTGGAAAGTGAGAGTTTTCAGTGGTAGAACTAGCATATTTGAAGCTGCGAGAGCCGTTATAAACAGGTTTGTTGTTTGGCAGAGTCGGTGCTAAATTTTTGGCAGGTCCTCGCGCTAATTCGGCCTCTTTAGAGGCAATGGACGGAAAATCGTCGCCGAAAAGCCATTTCTTGGCATTCGGGAGCGGTTGGTTTGCTAAATCAATTGATCGAGACAGCGGAATATTAACCCAGAATTAACCCAGATCGAAATATACTGCAAATAGCTCAGCACCGTTTAGTGTAGATTTACCGCCATCAAGATCTGCAGTTGTAAGGTTCAGCCACATGACTGATCAGGGCCTTTTTTAACTATATAACTGGGGGGCCAAGACCCCCCCAGTCAGTCCCCCCTTGAGCCCCCCCCCCCCCACGAATTGATTTTGGCTTCCCCAGTAAAGTCCCTTTTTACCCCAGGATAAAATGTGTATGGATAAGCAAATCAGTTGAATAGTTTCAGTTGTTACAAAGGTATAGATAAATCTTTATATTAGTTAAATAGTTTTTTATTTTGATAGTGGTGACGAAAAATATTTTTCTAGTTCCTCACAACACTTTCCGTGTTATATTTGAAAGTGAACATGCTGATGAGTTCTGACACAAAGCGAAACAGTCAGAAATGTGTTGTATTTTAACTTATTTTTAGTGCAAAGTTTCACAGAAGCTTTGCAGTATTGTGATGAGTGGCGAAAATTCACACGATACATAGTGTAAACTTTCCGGGGGGTAAACTTACCGGGTTTAACGACATACATACTTTCGTAGTTGAAAGGCTAAAACCAGTGAAAATGTGAAACACTAGTATCAGCCTTTCATAGACGACAAATATTTATGTCGCTTAAAGCTCGTAAGCCCTATAAACAGCGATAACAGACAGGTTTGTACCTTATCTATGGATATTTCTTGAAAGCCGTGTTTATCTTAATAACCAAGAATGAAAGAAGTTTCCCCCCGGAATATATTAGAATACCACTGCGCACGCGTGGTTTTGTTTGCGACTGGCGAATACAACAATGGCGGAGAAACGCAAAGGAGTGATCGGTTTTTCTTCTCGAAACAACGAATTTCTAGACTTTAGTGCATGGCTAATTAAATATGGTCTGGGCGAAAGGATTTACTGTCTGCCTAGCGGAAGGTCAAAGGTGCGAATAAATATTAAAAGCTTTATATTTAA
The DNA here is from genome assembly GCA_964035015.1 of Corallium rubrum. Taxonomy (NCBI): domain Eukaryota; kingdom Metazoa; phylum Cnidaria; class Anthozoa; order Scleralcyonacea; family Coralliidae; genus Corallium; species Corallium rubrum. The sequence goes on from OZ036000.1 coordinate 9,088,850, forward strand.
CTTTAATATGGTGTGGCATGTTGACGATGTTGTGAAGTCGGTTTGTAGAGTGTTGTTTGTTCGTTGTCAGATCGTAGACTGTCTTCGCATTTTGATTTGGCGTTCAATAAGCAACTGTACGAAGAACCCTGGCCATATAGTAAACATGAATGTTTAGTTGTACATGTATCTGTACCTGCGTGAACTTAGCGCGTGATTGGGCAGACGATTCGCAAGGCTACATAACGTGAAGCTAGCAACATAATCATCAGGCGTAATAATTTGTGAAGGCAACAAAAACTTACTTATCTTGACATCCACTTGACAAATTTTAGTCAATTTTGATCAGGATTGACTGGACGTCACACGATACACGTATTAGTATCGGAATTCTTGTGATGCGCCAAGCTTTTTATGCAAAAATTTCGGGGAGTTTAAAAATATCGTGATGTTATTAAACAGACCGGAAAACAATAGTGACGGGCACAAAAGACGTCAGTATTCATGTTTGTCGGAGTTTATAATTTTTTTTGCGTTCTTGAAGAGAAAATGTCTCTTTAAGAATCCCTCGAGATTCTATTTTGGGTTGTTTGTCTGAGTTTTCGCTTTTATTAAATTAACTTGGGCTTTGCTCAAGAAAATGGGCTGGCAGGTTGCGGGCTGGCAGCTCTGTCCATACACGTGGCAAAAATTGTTGTTACTAGAAACTTTGCACTGTCCTTGGGATCTAGTTATAACATTTTATGACCTTCAGTGTTCTTAATAATCACCCCTCAGAATGCAGGAAATGGCATTTCCGAGACTCTAAGTTTCAAAAATTTCCAGGGGGCATGTCCCCGGACCCCCCTAGAACAGTCCCTTTTGGTGAACAGCCCCCCCCCCCGGAAGTATCCTTAAAAGAGGCCCTGTGACTGATTAATAACAGCGTTCTAAAGTCACTTGTGATCTTCTTCAAATTTCGTTCAAAATTCGCGAGAGCGTTTACGATGATGATTGCTCGACATTCTACGAGTTAACGAAGAAGAAGGTACCAGTGTCCAAAAAACTTGCTATATGTTGTAGCTAGACAAGAAAAAGAGGAAAAATACACCCCCCCCCCACCCCACCCCCCCCACCCCCCCCACCCCCCACACACACACAAAAAACAACAACCCAACAAAACAACTTACCTGTTCGTGTCGCGAAGCACATTAAGGTAAAAAAGCCAATGAAGGACTATGGGATGGGACTATTATAGGGGTAACCCCTGAAGTAAAAAGGAACCCCCTGGTGTTAAAATGTGGTCCGAAGCAACAATCAGGTAAAGCCCTACCACTTGTAGTCTCATATATTTCGACCGGAGTTCATGAAATATAATCGAGTGACGAAAGCGATTGTACAATTCATTCCGGCAAACTCTATAGTCTATAGATTCATTCTTGTTGGTCACAATCTTTTTGGCTGCCAAAAGGATTGTGGCCTCTGTGGACGAGAATGTTGTGCCTTGAAATACTTACAGGATATATTATTAAATCTGTGTGATAAAGTTTGCAGATTATTATTAGTGAGTGAGAAAGCACGAGCAACTATTCAAGAGCTAAAACAACCGTGATTTTGTGATTTGTTAAGAGATATCAAAAGTTTATGTTTAACTTTCGAACGTCGCGTTTTGTTGGAGACCTGAACCTGAACAAGCACTTTCCCGACAAAATAGTACAGTGGGCTCAGATTTTGCAGTCGGTTTTCCCCTAAATTCAATGCGTGCGACCTAAAAACCGGTTTGACGGAAGAAAACGAGATTGACTAGTCCAGAAGTTTGGACTGCGGTGACTTAAAAGATTCGGCAGACTCGATTTCGGCAGAGCCCAGCCTTATTTTACGATCGAGTTGCTAGCGGCGAGTATTTATAAGGCTCTGCTCGCAGGGTGATATACTCTGTCACCCAGTGACCCAGTCCATCAATATATAACGGAAACTTATACTAGTACTTGTAACAATACTGAATTTTTCCAGCTATCTATATAGTGTTCTCAGATTCTTTGCTGAAAACAAATTTCGAGTGTAAGAATTAAATGCATTTTAAGACAAACTGGGACCATTTGCGAAAAATGCAACATCAATGCCTTCCGGCTAAGAATGGAATCTACGACCGTGCAACACTAGTGGCAGTGCAGTTCTCTGACCACTGAGCTAATTCTGTGGTATAATGCTGGTGAAGAATTGAGTATATGATAAGTATAGTAATTGGCATTTCACTCGTTTAAAGTTAAACTCTATTTAACAATTAGACAACTCGCTCTCGTTTTCTATGTATAGGATAAAGCCCGAGAACGAGGGATTTAGTACTGTATAATAAACGAGCAGGAGTGTGTAAACACGAACTGCGAGTTTATTATACGGCTTCAAAAACGAACCACTTGGTAAGTTGATTGGCGGAGTTAGTTTGAAAAATAACCTTGTCTAAGCCGAGAAAATCAAAGCTAAAGTTTATGTAAATCAGGAGAAATCTTTATCACATATGAAGATACGATACGGTCATGATTTTCTTTTGTGTTTTCTCATGAATTATTATCATTAATAATTCATGAGGAAAACACAAAAGAAAATCATGACCGTATCGTATCTTTATATGTGATAAAGATTTCTCCTGATTTAAAGACCCGAGGGCGCGAAGCGTCCGAGGGCTTTATATAGCATAAATCCCGACGTTCGAGGGTTTTATCCGACTTAAATGATTATTGAGGAGGTTATTAAACAAAGTTTTGTCTATTTTTTCTACCTTTGACAAAGATTTTCCTAGTTTTTTCTTCATTTATTTTCTAATTAGTATTCATAGGGTTGTATAATATATACAACCCTCGCAAGAACAAAGAAAACCGACTCAATAATTATTTAAGAGCGAATAGTCAATGAGGCGAAGCCGAGTTGACTATCGCTCATAGAAAACGAGGGCGAGTTGTCTAATTGTTTTAGTATAAATTTACCAACAAAAGTTAAATAAATTCTCGACCATAACGTATTCTTTGAGGCTCGATCGTTTAATACATTTTTTAACTGCCAACAACAAATGTTCAACATCATTCATAGGGGGCCCGCACAAACAGTTTGCCTGTATATATGTAAATATATTATTTTATGTATGACATGTAAATACATATACATATTTATGGTAAAATAATGGATATGGTTATGTTAGTGAATATAAAATAGACTTACATTGGTTTAACTACATATATTTTGTCCTTTCTGTGACTTTAAAATATCCATTTTGGCGGTACTTACGATGATCATGCTGTCCCGGTTTACTCATATACGTAAGAATTAAACCGGGACAGCATGATCATCGTAACCGCCAAAATGGATATCTTAAAGCCACAGAAAGGACAAAATATATGTAGTTAAACCAATGTAAGTCTATTTTATGTTCACTAACATAATCATATCCATTATTTTACCATAAATATGTATTTACATGTCATACATAAAATAATACAGTATATTTACATATAATACAGGCAAACTGTTTGTGCGGGCCCCCTGTTCATCATTTCGGACATTTCCTTGTCCCATACGGTAACTAATCGAAAAGTAAAGTTTTCTTGCATAATTTACCACGGGTTTTCATGTACAATATTGAAACAATATATTTTCACTCATTTGATATTAAAAATGATAAAAAGTTGAAAGAAACATTCATTTTAAAATGTATAGTTTACATCACGAAATCTTAGCAAACGTAATTTTTAAATGTGTTTTGTTTGCAGATATTTCGTTTTAAACGAACACAGAATAGATAAACAATTTCACGATCTTACCATTAATAATTTCCATTCTAACCATTTTGCAGCCGTTTTGGTTTTCTATAGAGCTTATTTCTTCGCGTAAATGTTCAATTTATTCTGTCATTTGCCCACTCCATTTATAATTTCGGCGCGATAGTAACTCCTGCGATAGCCAATGAAATTCAAGAATTTATAATAGAAACTTGTAAATTTATACAAAATAGTGTTAGTTCTGCAGCCTCTGGCGCTGTTACTTCTATTGTGCATGGTTATAGGAATTGGTAATTTTAAAATACAAACAGCAGTGTTTTATCCAGTTTAAAAGATTGAGCGCGCACGATCAATTATCGGTTATTTTTTACTCAAGGGTGCTGCGTGGCAGCATTTGGAGTCTTTGCAATCACCCGCACAAGTCCAATGGCGTGGACACCTCGAATTAACCAAGCTGCTTTGTGCACTGTTGTCAAAACCAGACATCTGTAGGTCGCCTTCAAATCATAGCCTTGCGTGCAGACGCTCCGTCCCATCCAGGGATTTTCTGAACGTCTATGCGTAGGCTATCAAATCACTGTTCAAATTCATTTGCTAATTGGATGGAATTTTTTTTTTAAATTCTATGTCATTAGTATTCTTTCTGACGTCAATAAGTGTTACCTCATTAACTGAGTAATAATTTTAATCTTTATTTCCATCACACCATTATTGGTACATATAGGATACTAATACAAATGTTAATACAAAAAAAAAGTTATTCACCTAATAAACTAATTACCTACAGTAGAGTCATTGAAAATCTTGGTTAAACTATACATATTTGGCTGTACATTCTGTTATGCATGATGATGCATTCATCATGCATAGCCATACAGTAATGAAATAGATCGTTTTTACTCAACAGTTTAAAGCTACTATTAATATTTGATATCTCGTTTATGAAATTTTCTCGAAGATTTACTAATTTATCATTATTACAATTTGAGAAATAATGATATTCGTCACCTACATCTTTTGACTTACAAATGGGACATAATCGTAATTGTATGCGATATTTGTATATCGCCCAACTTCACTTGGAAACTTATCTGCGGATACCCTAAACCTTGTAACCGCTTGACGATGCTTTACATTTTTGACTCGAGATAAATAACTTTCAAATTCCAAATGTGGTTTCACAAGGTTTAAGATACGCAATTTACTACATTGTTGAGTCTGATCTTTCCATATAGTATATCTTTTACATAATTCATTTTTGATATATTTAGATAGATTATTAATATCATTTTTAGACATAACCACAGTATTCTCCAAAGACCCGATATCACACATATTCAACAAGAAATCAGTGAATTTAGCACTCTGAGAACATGATTGAATACATACACGGGCTGCCTTTCCTACTAATTGATTCCTATAAGTTGAACTACTCACTCTTAACCAGAATTTAATAACCAAAGTCAAAATTCGTACAATCATCGGCATTCTACCTAGTTCGGCATGAAGGACCGCGAAATTAGTAGACTTTGAATGAACTCCTAAAATTCGCTTACAAAATTTTAAATGTAGCTTATCAATATCTGTGATCACACTGAACAATTTCTTCTTGAACATATCAATATTGAGGAGGCTCTGCCAAAGTGTTCAATTTCTAATTAGCATATATTCAGTTCTTCTGCAATTGGAGAAGTGACGCTGGAGCCATTAAAGCGCCTTGTACGCCAAACTGCGTGGACGATCGTGTTTTTTTCAGCCAGAATTTATGAAAAGAAGGTAAGAAGCTAGTTTTTACTTGTTAACCGGCAGCAAAAGTGGGTTTTTTTTTGCGGAGAATTCAGTAATGTTTAGTGAGGGTTGGCGAGGTCGGGTTTGGTCTCCGCACAACTCGTCAAGTTGTGTCGCATATAAATCGCAATGAGACATCGAACTAAGGTCGAATTTTAAATCAGCATGATTAACATGATAATGTCTGCGATTGTACGTGCTTTTAAAATTTCGTGAATATGCGTTTGCGTGATTTCTGGAGTCTGTGAACATTAATATTTTATTATTGCAGAATAGCCGACTGTATAAAGCTTGTTTATAAACTAATTGTGTGCACTTTCTCCCCGTTATACTGCTTAGTATCTGTTTTAAAAGAAAGTGAATTAAAAATTCCCAAGACCTAGAACATGGGAACATGTTTGAGTTGTGAACTTTTAAATTTTAGGGTTCACTTTGTGTCCTGATAATTAATGTGATCACACTTACAGAATTCAAATTATTAATAAGCCAACTTTTACCTCATCATGTTTGATTTTAAATAATCCTTCAGTCTAATCTGTTTCTAAAGCCTGGTTTCCATATAGTTGTAATTGTTGTAATTCAGTCGGCGACTATCACCGACCAAGTCTTACAACAATTACAACTTAATGGAAACGCTTTTGTAATCCAATCGGCGACAGTCGGCGACTGTTGTAGAAGTTGAGTCAGGTTCAACTTCTACAACAATTACAACAGTCGCCGATGCGACAACAGTTAATGGAAACATCAATCGCCGACAGTCGGCGACTTTTTGCTAGATATTTGCAACGTAAAACACAAAATTATTTACAAAAACCGGTCAAATCCTTTCAAAAAGACCTCGATTTTCGATTCTACTAAATGACTAGTTCGAAGACATGAATGCCGTACCCAAATCAAATGTTTGCAACTGTCGTCAAACGTTCACGAAACATGAGACTGAAGCGGCAAAGTTATTGAGCGTGAAAATAATGCTTGCTATATGTTACATAAACTGAAACTTATCATCACAAACATAGTTTAGTCATTCAGTTTGTTTTTGAATATCAAGCTTAGCTCATCTCACTTTGTCAAGACCGAGAAGTCCTCAGTCTGAGCGAATCGGCGATTAATTATTTGAATTACAACAATTACAACTATACGGAAACACAACTGTTGTAAAAGATCGCAAACAATCGCCGATCAATCGCCGACTGAATTACAACAATTACAACTATATGGAAACCAGGCTTAACAAGGCCTTGTGCTATTGTGTATGTTATTTTTGTAAATGTCAGTTGGGCACTATTAATAACTGAATGTGATAATTTTGTTTCTTTAACTCTAGGTGATGAATGTCCTGTTTTGATCTACTCTATTCCAGCTTGACAATACATTATGAAAAATACTTCAGCTCTAAAAGTGATTTCATAATGTAAATAAAAAAAATGTACATGTAAATAGAATCATATTTTAGAAACTGCAGTGCATGATATATACATGTATTTCTATTTTAATTAGGAATTGTCTTACCTCAGTCTTCTTGACATCTTGTATTTATGTTGTGATGTGTGAAAGTATTACTAAAAATAAAGCTGTAAAAGGGGAAAACCATTATATTGCTGCATGCAGTGACCTCACTGACTGTATCTGGTATGAATGCAAAAACAGTCCATCAGTGCACAACACTCTTTAGATGTGGTACTATATATCAAAGACTTCAGAAGGCAATTTATAAATAGAACTCATAAAATAATTATCAATTATTGGACGAGTCGGAGCAAAATATCATGATTTGTCAGTGGCAAGCTACTAGTTATTTGCCGATGCCGAAGGCAGAGGCAAATAACTAGTAGCGAGACACTGACAAATCATGATATTTTGCGATAGACGAGTTCAATAATTGATTTATCATTCATAAAATAGTTAAAAATTTGAAATGCCTGAAGTAAGACGGATCGCCACTCTTCTCTCTGTCTTCGGCATACTAAAATCTTCGTAAAACTTACTTTTTGTTGGCACGAATCTTGTTTTTTATCTCACTAAAACTTCCTTTCACTATTTCTTTTCTGAAGTGCATTGTCGTTAAGGATGCTTCCACATATATATATATATATATATATATATATATATATATATATATATATATATATATATATATATGTATATATATATATATGTATATATATATATATGTATATGTATATATATATGTATATGTATATATATATGTATATGTATATATATATATATGTATATATATATATATGTATATATATATATATATGTATATATATATATATGTATATATATGTACTATTTACAGAATGAGTGACCGTTCTGTATCGGGGTATACAGACACGAGGCGAAGCCGAGTGCCTGTATCCCGATACAGAACGGACACGAATTCTGTAAATGACTTCTAAAACGCCTATTAAGGTAACTAAACAAAAATAAATCATGTTAACAGCTGATAAACCTTCCAGGTAGGTTTAATAGGCTACGAATATTAAATTAGTGATACGAGCATGCGCTTTAATTTAATATTAGTCCCACATTTTCTATTCTACGTGACGTGGCATAAATGGCCATACTGATCGTCATTTGTTATTCAACAAATGTTGTTGAGTAACAAATGTTTGCATCTTCATCTTGTATGAGGACGCTACCAGCGTACCTCACTCAAGATAGTTGAATGCAAGGTGTCTGTACACTTGCTACAGAACTGATATGATCAGTGTCTGTAAATGTGATACAGAACTGATGTTTTATTAAACAGTTCTGTATCACATTTACAGACACTGATATCAGTTCTGTACCGGGGTAAACAGACATTGATTAAACATTAATTTCTTTTGAATTTTCCTCATGAATTATTAATGAGTTTTAGAAATATATATATATATATGTATATATATATATATGTATATATATATATATATATGTATATATATATATGTATATATATATATGTATATATATATATGTATATATATATATGTATATATATATATGTATATATATATATGTATATATATATATGTATATATATGTATATATATATATATGTATATATATATATGTATATATATATATATATATATATATATATATATATATATATATATATATATATATATATAAAATGACTGGGCTTACCTCAAACTTGATGGTCGCAACTTCAGGGACATGTATTAATTAATGATAGCATTTATAGCAATGCCAACGAGCTAAAATAACATTGAAGTTATTTAATAATGTGATTTATATTCTTACCTCATTTGAGATATTAAACTTAGTGAAATATGCCAGTCTAATCTTGACAAAGTTTTACCAAGTGATTTGTTCATACAGAAGACTATTCCTCAGTCCAATGGCAGTGCAGCAAAGGGAAAATAAAACGAGTTGGTCTCAATTCTTCACAAGTGTGAAACCCGTTTCAACACATCGTTTCTTGTAATTTGCTTTATTGTTCCGTCAAGACAAAGTTCAAACTTGAATTTCTATGCTCACGTGAGATTACGCGTGATCTTCACGTGACCGTGGTCCATAGTCTCCTCGCGTGTCATTGTTCACGAACATCAGTTGCAATGCAAATAAGTTTTGTTAAAAATGTTCTTAGTTATTTTCTAAGCAGAGATATGCACCCCCCTGTTTTCTTCCCGACTGTTCTGACAATAAAACATAAATTTATAGATAAATAATTCGGGAATATGACTATCATAGCTAGACCACATTACACAATTCCTGTCTTATGGTTTGTATCACAAATATCAGGCTGAAAACACCAGCTACATAAAATTCTTACAAAAAACACCACATCACTTAGGACATATTGTCACTATTTTCAACATCAGATTCCACCTGAGGAAGAATTGCATGAAGGTTAGCCATTTCTCATTGAAGGAGTTTCCCCATGACAAGTAAAATTGTCTAGTGTAAAAAGCATAAGACGTCACTAATTCTAACAATGACTCTTATCATTCATTTCGTTTCTATCCCGCATTCTGATTGGTTAATTCACCTGCAAATAACTGAGCACAAATAATTTTCTGCTGCAAATAATTTTATGAGCATGCGCACTAGCGATAACGCTGCTGACGGCAAACAATTTTCGTAAACATGGCGGCTAGTTGTACCAATGTTTACGAAAATTGTTTGCCAAATCCTAGCAGCGTTATCGCTAGTGCGCATGCTCATAAAATTATTTGCAGCAGAAAATTATTTGCGCTCAGTTATTTGCAGGTGAATTAACCAATCAGAATGCGGGATAGAAACGAAATGAATGATAAGAGTCATTGTTAGAATTAGTGACGTCTTATGCTTTTTACACTAGACAATTTTACTTGTCATGGGGAAACTCCTTCAATGAGAAATGGCTAACCTTCATGCAATTCTTCCTCAGGTGGAATCTGATGTTGAAAATAGTGACAATATGTCCTAAGTGATGTGGTGTTTTTTGTAAGAATTTTATGTAGCTGGTGTTTTCAGCCTGATATTTGTGATACAAACCATAAGACAGGAATTGTGTAATGTGGTCTAGCTATGATAGTCATATTCCCGAATTATTTATCTATAAATTTATGTTTTATTGTCAGAACAGTCGGGAAGAAAACAGGGGGGTGCATATCTCTGCTTAGAAAATAACTAAGAACATTTTTAACAAAACTTATTTGCATTGCAACTGATGTTCTCCAATGAATTCCATGTGGTATTAAAGTGTATAATTATTAAAGGTGGAACAGTAGGCTCTATGACACTACAAGAAATTCAAGTTTAGTTTTTCAGGATGCTTTGTCAGAGGATCAGATAAACAAATTACAAGAAACTGGGAGAAGAAGGGTTTCACACTTGTGAAGAATTGAGACCAACTGTGCCTTGCATGCACTGGATATTTGGATATATAGCTTACAAAATAATATTTACATTATGGCAACATGTGATTGGGAATTATACTGTAGCAATACAATAGAAGATACTGTATATTTCAAGCACATTTAATATTCAAATGAAAAATCAAAGGCAAAACAAATTCATCCATCAGTATTAAAATACTACTGGTTCCAGGTTTGGCTTACCTCAGAATGTTGAGTGTCGCAACTGTCAGTTTCACGCGGGGCGATCTTCAGGCAACCTGAATATATATATATATATATATATATATATATATATATATATATATATATATATATTTCTGAAAATAAAAGTTATGAAACTACAACCTCCTGAGTTCAGACCAATTCACAGACAGTCGTGAGCCAGATCATTGAACGACTGTTAGTATTGCTGAAGCCATGTGGAAAACCTATGAACATCGCAATTGCTCGACCAAAGGCATCAGAAGGTGTATACAGTGCCGATATAAAGATCAAATGTTAGCGTTTTGATCCTCATCTCTGTACCGGCGGTATTACTAGTAAGTTTAAATATTTGTAGAATGTAGAGACCTGCTAGCCATGAGAAAACTATACTGTATGTATCGTTGTGACTTAATTGTCGGTTGTCACTTGGATGCAACATACAGCTTCCCCGCGCAGCATTTTTCGTCTGGATTTCTGCCCGCGCATTTTCAAGATTTGTCTAAGAATCTGCGCAGAATTTTTGTTATATCAACCCGTTACCCGCGCATTTCCGACAAGAAGTAAAAAACTTCGTGAAATTTTTGTGAATCTAACAAAATGTACTTAATGTAGTAGTTATGAAATAGCTTCTTTAACAACCAAGAATCTTAAAAATTTTCCTGCGCCGCGCAAAAATGTTTAAGAAATTTACTGTTACCCGCGCAAAAAAAAACTTAACAGTCTGGGGGCATGTTCCTATTCTGCGATTGTATTGTCGTAGAAACCCTGCGTTTGGTCTTCTACTCGTTGCTGGTTCAATATTCAACACTCTGGGGACTGTATTTTCTATACTTTGTTTCATCTTCAAGAATCGTTAACACTCTATATTACACTCTATTCAATCTTTTTAATAAATCTCCTAAACACTTACCATGCACTCCTATTTATACCTAACCAATGGGAAGTTATTTAGCTAAATGTTATTCTAAACTACACCTAATAACAACTATTATGGAATTTCTTCCCCTATAAATTCTTCCCATCGAATTTCTTCCGCTCTACATTTCTTCCCTTATGGCTTATCTTAACTAAATACAAGTTTTACCTTGACTTATAACTAATACAATTACAATCACTTACGTAAAATGAACTACACATTAAAGTCTCTACGTGTTAAATCAGTTCTTATATTTTTACATGGCTTAACTCGAAGGGCTTAACTCGAAGATTACCTACCTCATGGGAGGTGTTGTGCAATTTTGCAATTTGTGTGCCGAAAAAAATAAAAATAACAAACACGGAGCCGAAACCTAGATTCGTTCTACCTTAGGTAGCCCGAGTAATAAGAATTTCTTAACCTTTCTGGAATACGCCGTTGTCTGTTTGTGCTTCTTACATCGAAATGTTCGATAACATTGCAAATTTATCAGACAAATCCATAGCATATTATTTTACTTTATCAAAGTCGAAATTGATCAACCTTTCCTTCAGGTGCTGTAGACGTCTGACGGCATCTCTATTTAAACAAGACACCTGCTTTGGCGTTCACTCGGGCTACTCATAGCAATGCAGCTTGGCATAGCCATAGCCTATACACGAAACAGCACAACAGCGTGCACATATTATAAAGCGTTTGTTAAAAAGTACAAAATATCCTACAGTGCTAGATTCGGTAAATTCAAGCGATCACTACAGATGACGTAGAGTTCGTCCTGAGTAGAAACCTTTAGTTAAAAAGCTGGATTGAATGAGCTACAAGACCAGTAAAACATTGGTGCAGTGGTGAACTGGCAACTATAACTTCACGGCGTTAATCTAGACGTGCAAATAGTTCGACATAGTACATGTTTATCAGTATTTTTGGTTTTATTTCGTGCTTATTACTTGCATTTTGTAGTCGTTAGACTATAAGCAGCAAGCCATTACTAAGTAAGCAGTATATTACCTAGACGACCAACAACAAGCAAACATACCAAGGAACTATTAAAATGCACACACTCAATGAAAGTATACTGTAGTAAAAAGAAGCTAGTGAAGCAATATTATAATTACATTCCACAGGATGTGGTTATACCAGTAAGTGAAAGGTGAATTTGATTGATCTACTGTACTATCCTCGATATTAAACAGTAGTGCTTCAGTTGTGTATTACATTATGTTTTATTGCGTTAAGTATAGGTAATAGCATGGTTTCGAGTGCAATTTGGAAAAAACATGCACGAGTGAGTTTTTCAAAGACTATCAAAATTGCACGAGTTCGAAGGACGAGTGCTAGCCTATTTGAGGTCTTTGAAAAACTCACGAGTGCGTGTTTTTTTCAAATTGCACAAGAAATCATGCTATTACTTATTAATAATATACATGAAAAAATTTATCATAAAGAGAATCTTTCTAATCAAAATGCTTTGTTCAAATAACATACATGAAGAAAAAAAATTAACAGGAAGAGCTTTTTTTCTAGTAAAAATTATTTTTGTGCAAATTTAAAAAATTGCAAAATTTGCACTGTATTTCATTTTTCTGCACTGAATTACACTAAAATTGCACTCCTCTCAGCCAATCAGAATTGAGAAATTGTTTCGTGTATATTATTATATAAGTAATACCATGACGGACTCAGTTTCCTTTACTAAGGGGCTGTTTAGTACCGTATAGTAGAGTACAGTACAGTACAGTACAGTACAGTACAGTACAGTACAGTACAGTACAGTACAGTACAGAAACTTTAATCAAACTCACTGAATACAATACAATACAATACAATACAATACAATACAATACAATACAATACAATACAATACAATACAATAAAAAAGACAAGGTACAAATACGTTACAAACAACAAAAGTGATAACTGAGTTAGATAAGGGGCTATAGCGAACGGACTCTAAGTTCCAACTAGGCCAACCCCCGTATACACTACTAAAATAAAGAAACTGACATAAAATTAGAAATTTGCGAGAATACAGATTCTCAGCAGCAGAAAGGTCTGCCAGTACTTCTACAGTCAGGACACACAGTTTTCCATGTTCCCACTCTATCACTATCGAAGACAGTTTCTAGCTTAGTAAAATAGAAATTGTACAACTGAGATTTAAAGGAGGAGAAAGTATCTGATTGACGAATTACAAGTGTTAAGTTATTCCAAAGTCGAACAATGCGATTAAAAAAAGAGTCTCTGAACAGTGATGTACGAAGTATGTGTGTTTATATGGAGGCGAGTTACTTGGTCAGCCGAGTTACCAGGGTTGCCGGGATAAACTTTACGTTCTGTTTACAGTAAAAACCCGCGTATAAGAACCTAGTGGATTAAGAACCTACAGCCTGAAATTTAGCAATTAGACACCCATTTTATAAGAACCTATTCAGCCTGAATTTTAAAATAGGTTCTTATTTGGGAGGTAAGTTACAGTTATAGTACAGGAAATAAAACTGAAGGCTTAATAGCAGTGATACAGTGTGAAATAAATGTGTTACATGGTACTGTGTTTAACTGCAACATTAAATTTATTGCTTGAAGAAACTGTTTCAGACTTTTAAAATGGTTATCCCTTCAATGCGAATTGGTACTTTTGTATAAGTTTATAAAGTTTTCAACAAAACAATGTCACTGTTGAGCACTACTACTGTAGAGAGTGCATAGGACCACACCCACGCATCACATAGTCTCTTTACTCACTCTTCAGTTTTAGCTTGGAAAAATAAGAACCTATTTAAGAACCTAAACAGCCTGATTTCTTCTTATGCATCCAATATATAAGAACCTAATCAGGCTGACCTGGAAAAATGTAGTTTCTTATACGCGGGTTTTTACTGTATATACAAGGTCAGAAGAATCCACCTTTTCCGACCCTGGGTCCTTAGGGGGTCCACGTGACACTTTTCGGACAAACAATCTCAGATGAAACATTCGGACAGAGAAAACCGCACAATAAGAGTGGTTAAAAGATGGTCTTAGAGTGCTGTAAAAGTGATTCTCGACACCCAGAAAAGCTAAAGAGAAAAAAACATTACAAGACTAGGCCGCTACGTTTCACCGTTTCTTCAGCAGCGAAAATGTAGAGAACGGAGAAACAGTTTGATAATGCTTTATATATTAAAAGCGTTAAAATATATTAAAAGCGTATTAAATTCGTTGGCGTGAAAGTCATCTACTGTACATCTACAGACTTCGTTTCATGCGTCAACATCGTCTAACGATAAAAAATCCAACCCTAACAGCAACTATGGCGGTACACGTAAGTTACAATTTGTAGATTTAATGGTTATAATCGTTAAGTTTGCCGCCTTTACGCAGATTGTTTTAGAAATATGCGCGATTTAACAAGCGTCAACGTCATCAAACTTGCCCGCACAGTGGCACATCTAACGATATACCAGCCAAGCTTCCATTGCCTGACCACTGACTACACTGACCATTTTAATATGCCATCATCACAACATTGTATCCCGCGGCGTGTATTTTTTGGCGTGCTTTTTGTTTGAATGACCAAACCGAACGTTAAATGTATGGGCATCAACAATGATTCCACAGTAGATTTTTCGTGATTTGTTGTAAATCATTCGCCATGCGCTTTCTTGTTTGTCGCTGACTCTCGCTTGCTATACAACTGCACAACATTCGTATAAATATAACCTGTTCAAACACGGCAAGACACTAATCATAATTGTCGCGTTTGAAAAAAACTCTACAAATTTTGACTTTCTCTAGCTATAGCTGCTATTTCTTTTATGTTTAATCGTTCTGGGTGTCGAGAATCACTTTTACAGCACTCTAAGACCATCTTTTAACCACTCTTATTGTACGGTTTTCTCAGTGTCCGAATGTTCATCTGAGATTGTTTGTCCGAAAAGTGTCACGTGGACCCCCTAAGGACTCAGGGTCGGAAAGGTGGATTAACAAGGAATTAATAGGCGCCCTTCGACGTCTAAAAGAATTTGTTGACAGAAAAACACTTTTATCAGTATATAATGCTATAAAACAGCCATATTTTAATTACTGTTGTGAAGTTTGGAATGTGTTTGGTGAAACCCAGTCTACACGTTTACAAAAACTTCACAACAGATGCTCGTATTATAGCAAATATACCCAATGAAGTAAGCCAAGAAACGGCTTTAAGTGAATTAGGCTGGGAACCACTAAAACAATAGAGAAAAAAGGCAAAAGCTAAAATCATGTTTAAAATACTTAACAATATGGGGCCAGAATGTCTGAACAAACTATTTACGTTAGTCGCAATGTTCGTGACAGTTCTTCTAAAGTGTGTTTGCCACAACCACGAACAAACAAGTAAACAACATGAAAAAAAGTCCTATGTTTGATGGCGCCTCATGCAGTGTGGAATTCGCTACCATCAGACATAAGAGAGAGTAAATCCTTTTCAAGTTTTAAACGAAAAATTGCTACTTATGTTGATACACACTAAGATTTTCCCTATATCTTTGTAAATGGCCCAAACTACCTAGGTATAATATAGCTAAGTACTGTTCTTTTATTTTCCTGTTTGTGAATAGTGTAATTTTGCTTCTATTGTTTTACACGCCCATCGTGGAAACCAGCTTTTGCTGACGATGTTAGCGTGGTTAAAAAAATGTATCTATATAGTCTCGTTATTTGGAAAGAACACTTTCGTATGCACAAACATACATTCTTGCGACTAGTGAATCTAGTAGCCCCAATAATATCCAAGAGGGACACGGTTTTTCGAGATGCCATCTCCACGCCTAAACGAGTGGCAATTGCTTTGTGGTGTTTGGCAGGAGGTCCCACTTCGATGTGGGAAACGGTCAACGTGCGTTACAATAACGAAAGAGTTTTGTCAAGCACTAAATCGGTTGACAATGAATTATATAAAATTCCCTTCCAACCGTCGTGAAACTACCAGGGCAATAGCACTGTTTCAAGATGAATGCAAAATTCCACAAGCAAGTGGAGCAATTGACGCGACACATATCGGAATTATAGCACCTGAGGAACCTTTTGATTATTTTGACCGGCATCATCGTTATGACGTTATAGCGTTATCATGCAGGCTGTATAGTTGGAGAAAATCTAATGTTCTTGGACACTGCTATTGGTTATCCAGGCAGCATGCACGACGCTCGGGTATTACGCCAAAGTAGTATCTTCAGGCTGAGAATGGCGATATTCTCACAGAGCCTTTCGTTACTGTTGGCTGTTATAAAGCCTTATCCCATCAATGCAATACTCACCGCTCTCAGCGGCGATTCAACAAAACGCTCTCCTCTGCCCGATCCACTGTAGAACGGGCTTTTGGAATTCTTAAAGGGAGATGGAGAATTCTCCTTAAAAGACTGGATAGCAGATTTTATAATATTCTGGAAATTATTCTTACCTGTTGCATTTTGCACAATTTCTGTCAGGCGGCAGGTGAAGAGTTTGTGATGACGAAGTTCTACAGAGGATCATCGCTATTGAGAGAGAGTATTTGCAGACTAGGGATCAGCAGAACATTGCTCAAAATCCTGTTGCCCAAGATATTCGCCAGTCCATCGAGTTACATTTGATGTAAACTAATAATACATTTTTATCTGAGCACGTTTTCTATTTACTCGGGCTACTGTGGTAGACGAGTCTAGGTTTCGGCTCCGTTGTTATTATTTTTTTGTCTACGTTTCGAATTGGCAATCATTACCTCATCCCGTCAGGCTTTGCGAAACTGTGGTCTGATCAAGTTGTTTGAAGTGAACTCAGAGGAGGTTGGACAAGTCACGCAAAGCATCATGGTCCTAACGCTAAAATCGATTCATTTGCATCTGACCGCAGACGAGGAATGAACTCGCCCTTGTGGACTAGATGCACAAAAACTGTTGAAAACTCGTCACAGTTGATCCAGAATTTATAAATCTGATGGGCAGGAAAATATGAGAACCATCCGCGACGATCATAGACAATTAATATGATCAGATTGTGCTTTATTTGGCGTATATTCATGACAATGGCGGATGGGCATTCAAGATAGTTTTCAAGGACTACTCAATCCTTCGGATTCGACGCATTTTATGTTACAAATAATGGAACAAATCAGAAATGAATTTAGATATTTTAATACAATGAAGGATGATTTGGTTGTGTGGTGCAACGTGTGATTCGTTACAACTGGAGAAAAGCGTGAGGTGAGATTTGAGAAATCAACATTATTTGTTGTTTAGTGAATATTGGTTTATGATTTCCCTCTTCCTTCATGCTTTAGCTTATTTGTATCCCAAATTTTATAAAATTGTGAAAGCTAGCCTAAAATTTATTATTCAATAACTATCTTGTATTTTTCTTTGTATTAAGGTGAATTCAAAATCCAAAATCGATTTAATGAATTGCCTCCAGGCTCCAGAATCTATTGATAAACTTGGTATATAACTGGTCAAATGTTCAAATATTCCTATTTTATCAAATAAAGTGTATTTCCTGTATCCTAAATATATATGTAAATAAGGAACTTGAATAAAATTAAAATGTTGCTCAATATTGATCTTACATTTTTGCAGTCAAGCACCCCCCCCCCCCCCCCCCTGCCAAGAAAACATCAACTTTAGAGAGGGCATCAGAAAAGTGAATGGGTAATCAAACTATAAGACAGACAAAGTCCAATAAATGAACTATAAGACAGACAAAGTCCAGCCCAAGGGTGTCTGTCTTAGACAGAGTTCACTGTCTATCAGTATGTACATGCAGTAGCACTCAAAGGCAAAGGGATGAATAATATCCAGGCATTTAAGCTTTGAGACACAGCATTTGAATTGTATACTATGTGAGATAATACCTCTGTTAAAATTTTATTAGTTATATCCACAATTATGCATTGTTATGATGTAATTATACAACTGATAACATGCAAAACATCAAACTACATATTTGAATGTTATTTGGCAAAAGAGAATCCATCAATTTATAATCATAAAAATCCTGTTCAGATCGGTGCTTGTGCCCAGGCAAGTTATTCCAACACTGACATCTGTACTGTATCTCTTCACTTCCTGTAAAAAATAGGAAGTGAGATGGAATTATTAACCCTTTCATGTCTTAAAAGTTGACTGTACAGCCAATGCCTAACTATTGTATTCACTTCATGGGTGTACAAATCAAGGGGTGGACACAAGGGCACACTTGGCTAAAGTCCTATAATAAATATTTGTATACTAAAAAACAATGCGAACAACAACAAATTATAACAAATTAGCAAAAAAAAAATTAATACTAAAACTACAATATATTATTCACAATAACAATGACCAACAACAATAAACTACAAATAATTATCCACACATCAATTTTAATAATCATATGCTGTCATGGAACACAATGTTAATTAATATATAAAAAAATATCTATACATATCAGGCCTGTATACATATATAGCAGATCTTTAAGAAAATTCAGTACATTCTGTAATAATATTTACAGAATGTATGTAGGCCTGATATGTATACATTTTTTCCAGAATGATGGTGTTTTTATACAGCGAGGTCAAGCGTTTTGGACCATAAAAACAGACAAATACCAAATTTTACTCTTTAATAATTGTCCACCACTCATTCTACACTTCCTCTAAAGAATAAAGCTCGAAATATTAAGAAACTTCCAAAATTCTTGAGAAAAAAACAAGCTTTAGTGGCGAAAGGCCCTCTTAAATTTATTAGGCGCCATCTTAGCAAATGCCGAAATACCATGGTCGGTTCAAAGGCGAATATCTCGAAAACGGTTGAGAGGTCACCGGGGGTCGTCTGGATAGAATCCAAGATTAGACATTTGTTCAACTTATTACGCAAAAATTAGAGAATTTGAACCGTTGGAATTCGAGATTTTTTGCTTTGAATATTGTTGACAAACCGGAAGTCGGGTCTTCGCTTAGGGCGACACGACCTACATAAACCATCAAAATAAAGTAGAAAAATACATTTACCTTGCAAAATCCTGCAGATATGGATAGTCCAACAATATGTCAAACGATATCGCTGCTTTTTTAAAGAAAAAAATGAATGACAATAGCGTAATATTCGGTATTCTAAGTCCAATGCAAAATATTCAGCCGATCAAACGATGAGAAAATAAGCCATTTCATTGGTCGAGATATTCACGTGGTACTTGTCCAACCACCTCTGAAGTGAACTAGTGAAGTGTTCTTTCTTGGACATGTTCAGTGTGTTCACAGACGTAGTTATTGTTCAGCAATTTCGCTAGCATGTACACATTAAGAGGTAGAGTTCCTGGTTTATCTTTAGTGGAGAAATTGAGGCCATGTTCTCCATGAGTTCCATGGTTCGTTGAATAGCTTTGAATAAGAACTTTGAATGTGTAGACTTCCCACTGATCTATATAAGAGACTGGATAGAGCATCTGTTGTCTGAAATTGAAGTCGGAAGTGGTCGGAATTCGCAACAGCCGCCTGGATGGCCCCACTTTCGCTATATTTTACTGTTGCACAATTATAGTTTTCGTATATTAAGGCATTTTTCTCCTTCGGGTTCGGACAAACTTTTTTATCACGAGGAAGAAAGGACACGTGAAGCATTTGGAGAAAAAAATTGTAGTTGTTTAGTCCCAAAGTGTGCGGGAAAACGGAATTTGCGAGTTCGATGGAGCGAACTCCTAGGCCGTTCTCATTCAGAATTTACTCAGAATATGGAAATACTGCTAAAGGACCGAATGAATTCGGGAAATTTGATCAACTGAACAAGCTACACTACGAACAACTGCTGTGGTATTGTATTATCATAAGCCAAAAGACCAGAATCAAACAATTAAATTAAAATTAATTTAAGAATGCTGTTATGTTTTTACTACCTGATGTGCCCACTGTATCGATCAGTGGATGTGCCTAGTTGAACAATATATTTTCACTCACAGAAAACTCGGGGTAATGATTCAAATAAGTTATCCTGGCATTCAGAGGATTAATCAGAATGAGTTTATTATTTTCTATGAGATAGGGTTATCTAATTTGGGCAATTGGGCCTACATTTGCCAACAACTAAATATCTTGAATAAATGTTACAATATAATTTGTTTTGTAACTACACCTTTGCCAAGATGCTTTTTTTTAGCCAGTTTGCAAAATTATGTTATCCGCCACATCGTTGTGAAGTTTAACATATATATTAGCTTGATTTGTTTTGACTTTTAATATAACATCAAACACTGGCCTTGTTGATCAGTAGTACACACTGTTAGTACAGTATTAGTTCTGCCACAATTTTCATAACATACAGAAGCCAGAGAACAGATTAAATTTTTAAAATTTATCATTATGTACTACATTTATAAAGAATCAAACTACACAAGACAAAATACACTCATGAATTGTAAAAATTTTCTTTAATCAAATCATTGTCGACAAAGTTTGAAAACTATAAATGACACAGTTCAATTATATTCTGTATTAAGTTGTCATGTTGCTTCACCTTTAACTTCTTCCTTCATTGTTGTTTCATTTTAAACTACCTACAACATAACATACAAATATCACATTCAATTTTACAGATACTCACAAACAATTTTTTCATCAAAATGACAGGGAGTAAAATAGCTCAGCTGTTAAGAAACAATGTTGACAACTTAACACGTTATACATGACTTGGACACTGAGCATGGAGTATCTTAAAACAAACTGGCTCGTTCTTGTTATAATGCATGCTACAGTTACTTCTATGGAGGGCACCAAAGATAAATATTACAAACTTTAGAGTATTAACATGCTCCTATGTTGCCAAAGAAATATGCTGCTTGTCGAAATCTACTCACAACTCTACAAGCCAATCCACTATCTTCTGTCCCATAATTTTACACGTCCTTCGGCTTTTTAAAATGATCTACTCGATTGTGAACATTCCACAATTACAGTATTATCACACATTTGTATCCTACAAATCAGTTTATTAACCACCGGCCGTTTGCAATGTTGGGTTTCCCGTTTTCTTAGTAAATCACCCTTCGGGAGCTCTCCGTCCCCTTCGAAATTTCGTCAAAATATCAACTTACTTACGATTCAGTTTCCCTTCACGTTCTTAGGTCCTCCATAGTTCCATGATGTGTCCCGTTGCTTGAAATACTAAAATGGACTTGTATTGTTCGTCTATTTCGTGATTATATGCGAAAACAACGAATTCACAACAGTAAAATATAGCAACTCACTCCTGCCATCCAATATGGCGTCGCTTACAAATTAGGGCGTAACTTCCGGCTTCAATTTCTGGAGGCGCTCAGATAATAGATGCTCTATCCAGTCTCTTATATAGATCAGTGAGACTTCCTCGCACGACTGCACGAGTGATCACATGTGGTCATGTACTTCATGTAGTCTTCATGTGATTCACGTCTAGAACTCCTAGATCCGCGACCGTCGATCCCCAAGTTCCCCAGGGTCTTCTAGTCTTCTCTGTTGCGAGAACTGCGAGAAGTCTAGTTATGGTTACAGTAGCTGGTGACCGCTATAGTATAGGAAGTAGGTGTTTTTCTGTTTTCTACTATTTTTTACGGCAAGCCTTTATATTTATAATGAATAATAATAATGGGGGTAATTAAATTGCATGCTGCAGTTGTCAATGTCATGCAAAAATTTATGTCCATGAATGCCAAACATTTATTCTACCTTTTACTGCATGCATGCATATACAGTATATGTCTACTCGATCTTGAAGAACAATTAATGTATAGTTGCTTTCACAATTTTGATGACAATTGCTGGAGATCTTCGTTCACAACTTCATTATTTCTAAACTTTACAGCAATCATACTTCATATACCAACTGGATTGCATTATAATAATTTGACAAATTGTTGTAACAAAGTTATTTAAATACTTTATTAGTCAAATTTTGTGAGCTGTTATTGATGTACTGTATTAAAATTAGATTGGCCTACTAAGCTTTACAACAACCATACTTTATTACCATAGGTTTTAAATAGTACCATAGCTTTAATAGTCAAGCTATGATCACACTGCCTCTCACCAAGAGGACCGAAGTAAAGCCCAATTTGATTGAGTTAGTATTTGAATGGGTGACCATGCACATATCTGCATGGGCTTGGGACTCATGCTTCTGTGCCAGATATGAGTAGAGTTGTTAGTGCTCAGCCTCCTGTGCTTTGCTGGCTTTACTCTGAGTTCCTTTCTTAAGGTAAAAACACAGCATGGAAATCTTGTTCAGCCCTGAATACAAGGTCACTACAAGTACATACAGTAATTACAGCATTGTTTTTACCATAGTAGCTATAGGCATGATTGAACGCAGTAGATACATGCAATAATCTTTAATCCTAAAATCCAACACAAATAATCCATAATCTTTTTTTAGCTGCCAATAATCCGTAATCCTTCTCTAAAAACCCAAATAATCCATAATCCTAAAACCCTAACAGGGCCCTACTACTAGTATGTTGGCGTCTTACACAAGCCGCCATTTTAATATCGGCTCTCGTATAAACGGCCCGCCCTATTATACACGCATAGCCTCAACTTCGCTCTTGAATTCTATTGAAAATAAACAAAAGCTATTCTGCTATTGCATGTAAGTTATGTTTATTTTTTTTAGTTATTTCTCAATGGGAGAGCATTTTACAGATATACTTAACTATTTACACGTGAAAGTAATCCAATTATAGCTATACCTTAGAAATCTTTAGCATCTGCAGTCTAATAATTGTTCTTTTAGATATGAGTAAAGCGTTCGATAGCATAAATCATGGTATATTGCTTAATAAACTCCAGGATGTCGGGGTTTCGGATACGGCCTTACGATGGTTTACGAGTTATCTGTCTAATCGGCACCAGATGGTGCGTATTCATTCGGCTCTTTCTGATGCGTTGCCCGTGGTTAACGGCGTCCCGCAAGGAAGTATATACTAGGTCCATTATTATTCAGCATTTATGTTAATGATTTACCGTTGATACCTCAAAGTTGTTCAGCTGAATGTTACGTTGACGATACCAAACTCTACATGTGTTTTCCAGTGCAGAATCACGAAATTGCTACGACCGATATGAATAACGACCTCCTCAGGATTCGAAATTGGTGTTTCAAAAATCTTTTACTATTAAACCCCGATAAGACAAAATTGATGGTGTACGGAAGCAGACAAATGATCTCCAAACTCCCAGATTTTCGTCTTTCTCTTTTGGGAAAAGAACTTACACCTATACAATCTGTGAAAGACCTGGGAGTTACGTTTGACTGTAATTTAAATTTTAACGAACACGTTTTAAATACTATTTCATCTTGCATATCGAGTTTAGGTCAAATAAGCCGAGTGAAGCATGCTTTTAAGAAAGAGCTGCTTATCACAATAATAAATTCATTAGTATTTAGTAAGTTATATTATTGCTCCTCGGTCTGGTCCAATACCACAGATCGAAACATACGGAAACTTCAAAGCATACAGAACTATGCTGCTCGGATTATTAGTGGAACTAGGAAATATGACCATGTGACACCTGTACTGAAGCAACTACGATGGATACCTGTTAAATTACAACTTTATTATCGTGACGCTACCCTTACTTTTAAATGCATGACTGGAATGGCGCCTATTTATTTAAGTTCTCAATTTTTAACTAGAGGTAGTATAAGTGGAAGGTCAACTAGAAAAGCTAATCAATTAAACATTCCACTTTTTAAAAGCGCAACAGGTCAGAGAACCTTTCATTATCGCGCTGTAAAATTATGGAACGAATTACGTCCAGAACTAAAATTAAGCGAGACAATTCGGGAATTTAAATGTAAATTAAAAAGAGACCTACTAGATAGCTTTCTATCATAAGGCATATTATATCTTGCAGTATTCTAATTGTGTTTCTTGTATCTAATTTTTAACATTGTAAATACTTTAGGTAGTAATTTTTATTACGTTGTATTAGTTAGTACATTGTCCCTGAAAAGCCCTTATGGGGAGTGGTCAATTAAATATTGTATTGTATTGTATTGTATTGTATTGTATTGTATTGTATTGTATTGTATTGTATTGTATTGTATTGTATTGTATTGTATTGTATAATAATGAACACAGCGTCAAGTCTGAGTATAAAAAAGCTAAAGAATGCATGTCACTCCTGTATGAGGTATACCATCTATTTCAAATGAAAAACAATGTAACAAATGTTTTGACAAGATCCGCAGGTTGCAAGAGTAAAAAATGAAAAATCTAAATCCGAAATAATTTAGCGCTCGTTCCCTCTTCAATTCACTTCCAACGGGCCTTAACCTTTTCCGTATACGACCCCTTTGCTAGTCTAACGCCAGACGATTTTACTCGGCAAGTGAGAGCTTCTAGGAGGAAAAGGGTTACTCATTTGCAACATACTTTTCACCGAAATGTTTGGAAGTTTGCGTTCCGAAGTTCGCAAGTTCATTAGGAAGTGTATAGTTTTGAACTACGTCTTTGATTGGCTGCTAGTTTTTCTTCAACTTGCAACGAGTTGTGTTGCAAGTTGAAAAGCGTTGTTGCACGTATTACCACCTTGAACAGAGTTTGGGTTTTGGTCGAGGGTCGAGTGTCGAGGGTTGCTAGTCGAGGGTCAAGGGTAGTTGGTCGAGGGTCGTAAAATATGCTAAAAATATTTTTGAAATATATAATATCATGAATTAACTTATTTTGTGTTTCAAGTAAAAAAACTCTTGCCGCGGCATTTACGCAAAGTGGATGATGCTTCCATGTTTTGGAAGACTTGTGAAGACGGTCTGATTCAAGTTTTCCTGCATGGCTTTCGAAGACGTCTTTTTCCAGACAAGTAAAGTTGTTTCATAAACCAAGAATTTGTATGATTACGATTTACGACCTGTTTCCAAAATCTAATGTACATTTAATATAAGCTTCCTCCGCAGGCAACTCTGTTGATTTTATACAAAAATAGCGCGGAAGGTTTGCTTCTCTTTGTCCCTTGAGTTGCTCATACCGCTTGCGAAATGGTAAAGGATCGGAATACATGAAGATAATACACGAATAAAAATGCGAAAACATGGCTAATAGGTTACCAGTTTTCTAGACAAATTTACCAAATATTTCCTGTCAGTAAAACACCTTGCCGCGTGCGTATCGAATGTCGAAAAAATATCTTCCGCCGCAATTGTTTTTGTCTAGCCTATACGTCGAAGTTTTATATTTGTGCCGCTAGAAGGAAATTATGTGCGTAAATTTTAGCGTATTTTACGACCCTCGACCAACTACCCTCGACCCTCGACTTGCAACCCTCGACACTCGACCCTCGACCAAAACCCAAACTCCCTTGAACATTGTCATCCAACAATGATTTTGTTGAAGTTGAAAACATGTGTTGAAAGAAGTAGATCCCATGCAGTCCTACAAGATGCGTGACAATGTTTAAGGTGCAACGCAACAATGTTGCAGCAATCTGTTGCTCGTATTACTTCACCTTAACGAACCTGCAAACGTCCGAACGAACTTCCAAACATTTTAGTGAAAAGTATGTTGCAAATGACTGTATATCACTGTAAATAAATGAAAATTGCTCCTGCAAAGTATTGAATAAAAAAAGGTAGAAATATTAGTAACAAAACCCTGATGATGACGGCTTTATGTTGAAAACGTTTGATTTTTTAATTGTAAATAGTGAGATATTTTTAGCCAATTTTATTCAATAAAATGAATCGTGTTTTTGCGGTCCCACGCACGTCAGTTATTCAATATCTCTTCTAAGTCGGTACCTGTTAATGATACTGCTTAGCTAC
Organism: Corallium rubrum; assembly: GCA_964035015.1. Taxonomy (NCBI): domain Eukaryota; kingdom Metazoa; phylum Cnidaria; class Anthozoa; order Scleralcyonacea; family Coralliidae; genus Corallium; species Corallium rubrum. Next base: position 9,115,104 of record OZ036000.1, read on the forward strand.
CTGCCAATGAAAAAAAAAAAATATTCTAGTGATCTACTTAATTATTTAATCTATTTAACTTGGAAACAGATCCACTTTATAACAATGTCAACGATGACCTTGAATGCATGACGCGTGACGTACGGTCGCACCCTTGGTGTCCTGACACGAGAGTGAGTATAAATTTGGCAGAGACGATTTAAATTTTCATTATCAACTGAAGTTACTTCAATTGAATATAGCTGAAATTGAGATCAGGCCAATCAATTCTGTTCAGGTATGTTTGACTTCTCTTCTGTTATTGATTTGTTTTTACGCTGTATAAGGGGTAGCATATACACCTTGTTTCTCCATTATCAACAAAAAAGGAATCATTTTCGCTAGCTGAGATTCAATATAGTGATAGAAGGATCATAGTCGATCGAGTATGAAAACAGTTTAAAACAGTAGGCAAAACATACATAAACTTGTGAACACAGTATTTTTGAATCAGTAAATGAAACTATATAGAAGTATATATAAAAAAAACATACACAGTATTTTTGAGTCAGTAAATGAAACTATATAGAAGTATATATAAAAAAAACATACCACGAGAAGACAGAAAAGCTGAAACCTTTTGATATTACTGTCATTCTTCTGTTGTCCAACTATACTCAACAAAACCGCTACAACTCTTTACCCTTTAGTCAAATATTTTCCACATGCCAACCTCATCGTGTCATGTCTTTGAAAAAAGTTACAAATGGTTTATTACAAGCATTTTCGTCTTCAAACTCGAACGACCCACTTTCAATTTCCATGCAGTCAGCCTGCAGTATTGAAAGCGATTTTCCAAGCGAACAGCCAAAAACGAGCAAGCGACGAAGAAGAACGACGAAGAATCTTTATCAACTAAACTTTAAAAACACTAGGACTGCATTCTGACTTCCCTTCGTAACTAGATCTTCAAGTTTTGACTGGTTTTTTTTTTATCACAAGAGAGGTTCCAAGCTTCCCTGTCAGACTGCATGTCGGCAGTTGTTTACTGTCGGACGATAAACTTTGGGCAGTTTTTGAGACCGGGAAATATTTCTCTATACGGACCTCCCAGCCGGTAAATAACATATATTTATGTATGTTATTAGTGTTTTCTGCTTGAGTTGGTAAAGTTTTTTCGTATGTTTTTGCTGTACAAGATGTCGTAAGTTAAACTCAGATGAGAAAAACTTTGAGCTCCAGAAGGGACTCGAACCCACAATCTTCCGAACGCCAGCCGGACGCTCTCACCATTGAGCCACTGGAACTCAGATGGTTGCATGGGAACTAGTGAAAATTTGTTTCGCGAATTTTGTCGTCGTGAGCTAGAGGTTGTTATTGAAGATTACGAAATCGTTCGGGCTCACCGAGTTGGCTTTCAGGGCCATTATTGTCAAGCCATTATTGTAAAATCAGGGCCATTATTGTCAAGCTGCTTGTCCTGTCACCGCTCTAGGGTTAAAATCCTACAGAAAAAGAAGAATCTTAAGGGCATGCAAAGCTGACCTTGACATAAATGAGGACCTTACGAAGCAAAATCAGAAGCTATCAAATGTCGGGGCTTAACTCGGGCATCTAATTCGTTGATTGTTTTCGAGTTAAGCCCCTTCTTTTATGAGGGGCTTAACTCGAACGGTAAAAACATCATCAGTTCATCGAGTTAAGCCCTAGGGGAAAATGGGCGTGTCTGGAGAAAAATGGCGTGTCCAGGGCTTAACTCGAAAAGGCTTAACTCGAAGGGCTTAACTCGAAGATTACCTACCTCCACTTGGCTAAGTACAAGTCGCATTGTGTCAGAGTTCCAGTGGCTCAATGGTTAGAGCGTCCTGCTGGCATTCGGAAGGTTGTGGGTTCGAGTCCCGTCTGGAGCTCAAAGTTTTTCTCTGAGTTTAACTTACGACAGCTTGTACAGCAAAAACATCACGAAAAAATCTTACTTTGTTTTAGCTTAATTTGTCAATATTTAAACACTACGCTTGAGTGATTGACTGAACTCAAATGTTGCTAGAGATGATTGCTTTATTATACAGAAAACACATTATATTACAGAAACACATTACCTATAGGGCTTTTAAATACTGACTGATTATGGACGGCAACGGTTGCATGACAGGCGTGTCTGCAACTCAGCGGCATGCATGTTATTACAAAATTATCCATTCCCCACAACAGCTATATATACTTCATGAATTGCCTTGTAAATCATCTATAGCCATGTCGGTAGCTCTTACATATTTTTAACATATTCCAATAGATCAAAAAAGATCCTGAAAAATGAAGATTACTTTGGTTACTTTTGCCATCTTGGCACTTCTCGTTCCCGTTGGTTACTGTATTCCTGTGCTGTCCACTGAAGTTGCTACCTCAGGTAATGTGAATCACTATAAATAAATAAATAAATAAATATCATCTAAATAAATGAACTGCGTTACAGTTCAAGAACTATCGTGTGGTGTGTGCGTGTCTTTTAACTCTAACCAATGCGCGACAATCAAATCTGGGACAATCAATTAAGCTCAGAATTTTTTTGGCATCAATGTATGAGCTGTCAGTTTGAACGTTGGAAACAAGTATTTTTTTTTAATCCAAAGGCGTTTTTAATATTTCGTCGCCATGTTGACATTGACGAAGATAGTCAAAGAGTAGACTTGGATCAAGTCGGTCTGTCTAGGACATTGAACTCTAAGTAAACTGGAACGATAACTCGATGGCGTATCATGAAGCCAAAAATGGCTGACATAGGGGCCGCCATGCACGTCAATCCCAGTCCCTTTTACTTTATAGCCGAGACTGAAAAATGAAGCTGAATTTGGACTTATTTAGTGAAATGGGTTGGAAAAAAACGGAACTTGTTGACCACTTTCAGGCTTAGATTAAATTCCAATATACTATAGAGTAGGTGAACACTGACGACGAGTAAAAACAAGAAAAACATTAAAAATATAAGGTTTCAAATGAAAGTCAACAATACGCAATCAAAATTGGCATGGTTTGGACAAATATAAAGAAAATACATAAGCATCCCATGTTTAAATGAAGAGTTTGTTTATAAAGACAGTTGGCTTTTAAATTTCTCAATTTTCAGTAGAAAAAACCCCAACAAAATTCATTTTACCGGGTGTTATTACAGCTCTGGAGTTACTCTTTGTATCGAAAAACGTCAGATTTAGCATTTCCACAACTGAAACTTGAGTCAGAGCTATACTTTAACCTCAATCTTTTACTAAAGTTGATCATGTTAGTAAGTTTAGCTGCAATGTTTGTAAACATGTTGTTTGTCGCTGTATCACCTACCAATCCTAATTTTGGTTGGTGCTGTGGCGGCAAATAGCTACATGTCTGTAGAGGTCCATTAGGTGGAATACCACTGAAAAACTGTAATAATGTAGAAAATATCCTCTTAAAATAAAGTTTTAATAATAATAATAGTAAAAAAAGCGTATGTGATGTCTAAATCCAGGTTGCTTCCTCGGTTAGAAGACAAAGAAATTCTTAATTTTTTACGCTTGTTTTGAGTGGACATTTGCCTTTTCAAAGTTAGGGTTAGGTATAGGATAAGGGTATAGTATTTGATTTTTAGTTGGGATTAGAAGCCGAAATCTTAAAGTGCCTAAATAATAGTAAAATAATTATAATCAGTTATTGATATTAATTAATTGATTAATTAACAATAATTAACCAAAATTAGGTGATACACGGACATACTGGGAATACAGTCAATTTTTACATTTATTTACGTACTTTGCGTTTCATTTCCTTTACAGGTGATCCGGGGGAAACAGGCATGTCCAGCCCGGTTTTGTGCGATGCAGATTCACACTGTTGGTGCTTACCCGATACAGTCTCATGCCCACTGGGAACCCATGGTTGTAGTCACTTAAGATACTGCAATAAAGAGGCCGATCATCCCTGCTGTGTAGGATCGTCGGCAAACATCACTTCTGAGCCGACCACTGAACTTGCCGGCCCAGGTAATGTGAATCACTATAAAAAATATTCTCATCTAAATAAATAAACTTAAATAGGTTATAGTTCAAGTACTATACACTTTTAAAAAACTTTCCAGATCCACTTCGGTGCGCAGTCGAAGACATTTCACGATTTTTTCTCACGATTTTTTCTATCGAAGCTATCTAACTTTTTATTTATTTCACACGATACATTGAAAGACTAATTTCAATGAATATTTTACTTCCCTCGGTCGTTCGATCTACTGCTGCAATGGTTTGTGAGATTGCTAAGGAGCATAACTTGGAGGCAATTTACGCGCAACGCACTGAAAACCCTCCCGAAATTCCGTTTTCTTTTCATGAAGTTTCTGAACAAGAAGTTGTAAAAGTTGTTAAAGAGTTACCTACCATGCAGAGTGATAAAAGATTGCCTGCCGGTTATTTCGTCTACGATTACCAGTCTACTAAACTGTTCTTTTACCACCAATACTTTTCCGGACGACTGGAAAATCACAGAGGTCATCCCTATCCTCTAGTATTTGACAGAGTACGCTTGGGAGGGCTTCTATCGCAATGACTTCCACTTTCTTATGGGGTCCCCCAAGGATCTATTTTGGGGCCTTTGATGTTTACTGTTTACGTCAACGACCTGCCATCGATAGTCGTTAACTTGTTATACACTCTCTAGTATTTAGCAGCTTATATACACTATAAAAACTGATTGGTTGAAATAACCAATTTAATAGGTTGTCTCAGATTCATTTGAATCTGAGACAACCAATTAAATTGGTTATTTCAACCAATCAGTTTTTACAGTGTATTATTGCTCTTCTGTATGGAGCAATACTTCGAAAGAAAATCTAGAAAAAGATGCAACTTGTCCAAAATTTTGCTGCTCGTATAATAGTTGGTTTACGAAAGTACGATCATGTTTCTCCTTGCAATGAAAGAAAGAACTTAAATGGTTGAACTGTTGTCAACAGACTGGAAAACAATAGCGAAAGGCACAAAAGACGTCAGTATTCATGTTTGTCGCATTTCATAATTTTTTTTCTCGTTCTTGACTAGATAAAATGCCTTTTTAAGAATCCCTCAAGATTCTATTTTGGCTTGTTTGTCTGACTTTTGGCTTGTATTAAATTGACTGTGGCCTTTGCTTTAGAAAATGGGCTGCGTACACGTCGCAAAAATTGTTATTATCTTTGACTAGAAACTTTGCACTATCCTTGGGATCTGGTTAAGTAATAAAATGAAGCGCCTATATAAAAAGCGTATGTGATGTGTAAATCCAGGTTGCTTCCTCGGTTAGAAGACAAAGAAATTCTTAATTTTTTACGCTTGTTTTGAATGGACATTTGCCTTTTCAAAGTTAGGGTTAGGGTTAGGTATAGGATAAGGGTATAGTATTTGATTTTTAGTTTTGATTATAAGCCGAAACCTTAAAGTGCCTATGAAGCGAAAATCCAATCTGTCGTATATTCTTGGTTTTCATCTGACGTCACGGCGGCCATATATTGGTGCACAATCTTTATCCTATGGGAATTTAATTATATTCTTATTCAAACATTTCGTATTGTTTCACCACCCCAACGGGGCCACCGATCACGCGAGTGAAAACGATCCATTTGAAAAAGTACTTAAAATAATAGAGTAACATCTTTTGCAGTTTTTCGTTTCCTCGCTTTAATTGTTGTTGAGATATTTCAGTTTGTTTAATATACAAATTTAACAACTAACATCACACGTGCATAATGAGTTCTCAGGGAAGGTTGTATATCTTTGCTATTATCTAGCGAAATCACGTCAAAGGAAACATGTCCATGTGCTTCTGTAGGAACACCAAACATGTAAATTTTCAAGTGATTTCGTTTGATAATAGCAAAGACATATAAGTTTCTCCGATACTTGTTAAATTTGCATATTAAACAAACTGAAATATTTCAACAACGAAGCAAGGAGACGAAAAACTGCAAAGATGTTATACTCTATCATTTTAAGTGCTCTTTCAAATAAGACAGACTTAATTTTCGTTTCTAGAAATCATTTGTGATAGCAAGGTGAAAATAATTAGTAATAGTAGTAGTAGTAAAATAATTATAATCAGTTATTGATATTAATTAATTGATTGATTAATTAATTAACAATAATTAATGAAAATTAGGTGATACACGGACGTACAAAAACGTCGAAATTAGCTGGGAATACAGTCAATTTTTACATTTATTTACGTACTTTGCGTTTCATTTCCTTTACAGGTGATCCGGGGGAAACAGGCATGTCCAGCCCGGTTTTGTGCGATGCAGATTCACACTGTTGGTGCTTACCCGATACAGTATCATGCCCACTGGGAACCCATGGTTGTAGTCACTTAAGATACTGCAATAAAGAGGCCGATCATCCCTGCTGTGTAGGATCGTCGGCAAACATCACTTCTGAGCCGACCACTGAACTTGCCGGCCCAGGTAATGTGAATCACTATAAAAAATATTCTCATCTAAATAAATAAACTTAAATAGGTTATAGTTCAAGTACTATACACTTTTAAAAAACTTTCCAGATCCACTTCGGTGCGCAGTCGAAGACATTTCACGATTTTTTCTCACGATTTTTTCTATCGAAGCTATCTAACTTTTTATTTATTTCACACGATACATTGAAAGACTAATTTCAATGAATATTTTACTTCCCTCGGTCGTTCGATCTACTGCTGCAATGGTTTGTGAGATTGCTAAGGAGCATAACTTGGAGGCAATTTACGCGCAACGCACTGAAAACCCTCCCGAAATTCCGTTTTCTTTTCATGAAGTTTCTGAACAAGAATTTGTAAAAGTTGTTAAAGAGTTACCTACCATGCAGAGTGATAAAAGATTGCCTGCCGGTTATTTCGTCTACGATTACCAGTCTACTAAACTGTTCTTTTACCACCAATACTTTTCCGGACGACTGGAAAATCACAGAGGTCATCCCTATCCTCTAGTATTTGACAGAGTACGCTTGGGAGGGCTTCTATCGCAATGACTTCCACTTTCTTATGGGGTCCCCCAAGGATCTATTTTGGGGCCTTTGATGTTTACTGTTTACGTCAACGACCTGCCATCGATAGTCGTTAACTTGTTATACACTCTCTAGTATTTAGCAGCTTATATACACTATAAAAACTGATTGGTTGAAATAACCAATTTAATAGGTTGTCTCAGATTCATTTGAATCTGAGACAACCAATTAAATTGGTTATTTCAACCAATCAGTTTTTACAGTGTATTATTGCTCTTCTGTATGGAGCAATACTTCGAAAGAAAATCTAGAAAAAGATGCAACTTGTCCAAAATTTTGCTGCTCGTATAATAGTTGGTTTACGAAAGTACGATCATGTTTCTCCTTGCAATGAAAGAAAGAACTTAAATGGTTGAACTGTTGTCAACAGACTGGAAAACAATAGCGAAAGGCACAAAAGACGTCAGTATTCATGTTTGTCGCATTTCATAATTTTTTTCTCGTTCTTGACTAGATAAAATGCCTTTTTAAGAATCCCTCAAGATTCTATTTTGGCTTGTTTGTCTGACTTTTGGCTTGTATTAAATTGACTGTGGCCTTTGCTTTAGAAAATGGGCTGCGTACACGTCGCAAAAATTGTTATTATCTTTGACTAGAAACTTTGCACTATCCTTGGGATCTGGTTAAGTAATAAAATGAAGCGCCTATATAAAAAGCGTATGTGATGTGTAAATCCAGGTTGCTTCCTCGGTTAGAAGACAAAGAAATTCTTAATTTTTTACGCTTGTTTTGAATGGACATTTGCCTTTTCAAAGTTAGGGTTAGGGTTAGATATAGGATAAGGGTATAGTATTTGATTTTTAGTTTTGATTATAAGCCGAAACCTTAAAGTGCCTATGAAGCGAAAATCCAATCTGTCGTATATTCTTGGTTTTCATCTGACGTCACGGCGGCCATATTTTGGTGCACAATCTTTATCCTATGGGAATTTAATTATATTCTTATTCAAACATTTCGTATTGTTTCACCACCCCAACGGGGCCACCGATCACGCGAGTGAAAACGATCCATTTGAAAAAGTACTTAAAATAATAGAGTAACATCTTTTGCAGTTTTTCGTTTCCTCGCTTTAATTGTTGTTGAGATATTTCAGTTTGTTTAATATACCAATTTAACAACTAACATCACACGTGCATAATGAGTTCTCAGGGAAGGTTGTATATCTTTGCTATTATCTAGCGAAATCACGTCAAAGGAAACATGTCCATGTGCTTCTGTAGGAACACCAAACATGTAAATTTTCAAGTGATTTCGTTTGATAATAGCAAAGACATATAAGTTTCTCCGATACTTGTTAAATTTGCATATTAAACAAACTGAAATATTTCAACAACGAAGCAAGGAGACGAAAAACTGCAAAGATGTTATACTCTATCATTTTAAGTGCTCTTTCAAATAAGACAGACTTAATTTTCGTTTCTAGAAATCATTTGTGTTAGCAAGGTGAAAATAATTAGTAATAGTAGTAATAGTAAAATAATTATAATCAGTTATTGATATTAATTAATTGATTGATTAATTAATTAACAATAATTAATGAAAATTAGGTGATACACGGACATACGAAAACGTCGAAATTAGCTTGGAATACAGTCAATTTTTACATTTATTTACGTACTACTTTGCGTTTCATTTCCTTTACAGGTGATCCGGGGGAAACAGGCATGTCCAACGAGGTTTTGTGCGATGCAGATTCACACTGTTGGTGCTTACCCGATACAGTATCATGCCCACCGGGAACGCATGGTTGTAGTCACTTAAGATACTGCAATAAAGAGTCCGATCATCCCTGCTGTATAGGATCGTCGGCAAAAATCACTTCTGAGCCGACCACTGAACTTGCCGGCCCAGGTAATGTGAATCACTATAAAAAATATTCTCATCTAAATAAATAAACTTAAATAGGTTATAGTTCAAGTACTATACACTTTTAAAAAACTTTCCAGATCCACTTCTGTGCACAGTCGAAGACATTTCACGATTTTTTCTCACGATTTTTTCTATCGAAGCTATCTAACTTTTTATTTATTTCACACGATACATTGAAAGACTAATTTCAATGAATATTTTACTTCCCTCGGTCGTTCGATCTACTGCTGCAATGGTTTGTGAGATTGCTAAGGAGCATAACTTGGAGGCAATTTACGAGCAACGCACTGAAAACCCTCCCGAAATTCCGTTTTCTTTTCATGAAGTTTCTGAACAAGAAGTTGTAAAAGTTGTTAAAGAGTTACCTACCATGCAGAGTGATAAAAGATTGCCTGCCGGTTATTTCGTCTACGATTACCAGTCTAATAAACTGTTCTTTCACCACCAATACTTTTCCGGACGACTGGAAAATCGCAGAGGTCATCCCTATCCTCTAGTATTTGACAGAGTACGCTTGGGAGGGCTTCTATCGCAATGACTTCCACTTTCTTATGGGGTCCCCCCAAGGATCTATTTTGGGGCCTTTGATGTTTACTGTTTACGTCAACGACCTGCCATCGATAGTCGTTAACTTGTTATACACTCTCTAGTATTTAGCAGCTTATATACACTATAAAAACTGATTGGTTGAAATAACCAATTTAATAGGTTGTCTCAGATTCATTTGAATCTGAGACAATTAACCAATTAAATTGGTTATTTCAACCAATCAGTTTTACAGTGTATTATTGCTCTTCTGTATGGAGCAATACTTCGAAAGAAAATCTAGAAAAAGATGCAACTTGTCCAAAATTTTGCTGCTCGTATAATAGTTGGTTTACGAAAGTACGATCATGTTTCTCCTGCAATGAAAGAAAGAACTTAAATGGTTGAACTGTTGTCAACAGACTGGAAAACAATAGCGAAAGGCACAAAAGACGTCAGTATTCATGTTTGTCGCATTTTATAATTTTTTTTCTCGTTCTTGACTAGATAAAATGACTTTTTAAGAATCCCTCAAGATTCTATTTTGGCTTGTTTGTCTGAGTTTTGACTTGTATTAAATTAACTGTGGCCTTTGCTTTAGAAAATGGACTGCGTACACGTGGCAAAAATTGTTATTATCTTTGACTAGAAATTTTACACTATCCTTGGGATCTGGTTAAGTAATAAAATGTAGCGCCTAAAAAGCGTGTGTGATGTGTAAATCCAGGTTGCTTCCTCGGTTTGAAGACAAAGAAATTCTTAATTTTTTACGCTTGTTTTGAATGGACATTTGCCTTTTCAAAGTTGGGGTTAGGTATAGGATAAGGGTATAGTATTTGATTTTTAGTTTTTATTATAAGCCGAAATCTTGAAGTGCCTAAAAAACGAAAATCCAATCTGTCCTATATTCTTGGTTTTTATCTGACGTCACGGCGGCCATATGTTGGTGCACAATCTTTATCCTATGGGAATTTAATTATATTCTTATTCAAACATTTCGTATTGTTTCACCACCCCAACGGGGCCACCGATCACCCGAGTGAAAACGGTCCATTTGAAAAAGTACTTAAAATGATAGAGTAACATCTTTTGCAGTTTTTCGTTTCCTCGCTTTAATTGTTGTTGAGATATTTCAGTTTGTTTAATATACAAATTTAACAACTAACATCACACGTGCATAATGAGTTCTCAGGGAAGGTTGTATATCTTTGCTATTATCTAGCGAAATCACGTCAAAGGAAACATGTGCATGTGCTTCTTTAGGAACACCAAACCTGTAAATTTTCAAGTGATTTCGTTTGATAATACCAAAGATATATAAGTTTCTCCGATACTTGTTAAATTTGCATATTAAACAGACTGAAAAATATTTCAACAACGAAGCAAGGAGACGAAAAACTGCAAAGATGTTATACTCTATCATTTTAAGTGCTCTTTCAAATAAGATAGACTTAATTTTCGTTTCTAGAAATCATTTGTGATAGCAAGGTGAAAATAATTAGTAATAGTAGTAAAATAATTATAATCAGTTATTGATATTAATTAATTGATTAATTAATTAATTAATTAACAATAATTAATGAAAATTAGGTGATACACGGACATACGAAAACGTCGAAATTAGCTTGGAATACAGTCAATTTTTACATTTATTTACGTACTACTTTGCGTTTCATTTCCTTTACAGGTGATCCGGGGGAAACAGGCATGTCCAACGAGGTTTTGTGCGATGCAGATTCACACTGTTGGTGCTTAGCCGATACAGTATCATGCCCACCGGGAACCCATGGTTGTATATAGTCACTTAAGATACTGCAATAAAGAGTCCGATCATCCCTGCTGTATAGGATCGTCGGCAAAAATCACTTCTGAGCCGACCACTGAACTTGCTGGCCCAGGTAATGTGAATCACTATAAAAAATATTCTCATCTAAATAAATAAACTTAAATAGGTTATAGTTCAAGTACTATACACTTTTAAAAAACTTTCCAGATCCACTTCTGTGCACAGTCGAAGACATTTCACGATTTTTTCTCACGATTTTTTCTATCGAAGCTATCTAACTTTTTATTTATTTCACACGATACATTGAAAGACTAATTTCAATGAATATTTTACTTCCCTAGCTCGGTCGTTCGATCTACTGCTGCAATGGTTTGTGAGATTGCTAAGGAGCATAACTTGGAGGCAATTTACGAGCAACGCACTGAAAACCCTCCCGAAATTCCGTTTTCTTTTCATTAAGTTTCTGAACAAGAAGTTGTAAAAGTTGTTAAAGAGTTACCTACCATGCAGAGTGATAAAAGATTGCCTGCCGGTTATTTCGTCTACGATTACCAGTCTAATAAACTGTTCTTTCACCACCAATACTTTTCCGGACGACTGGAAAATCGCAGAGGTCATCCCTATCCTCCAGTATTTGACAGAGTACGCTTGGGAGGGCTTCTATCGAAATGACTTCCACTTTCTTATGGGGTCCCCCCAAGGATCTATTTTGGGGCCTTTGATGTTTACTGTTTACGTCAACGACCTGCCATCGATAGTCGTTAAATTGTTATACAATCTCTAGTATTTAGCAGCTTATATATTATTGCTCTTCTGTATGGAGCAATACTTCGAAAGAAAATTTAAAAAAGATGCAACTTGTCCAAAATTTTGCTGCTCGTATAATAGTTGGTTTACGAAAGTACGATCATGTTTCTCCTGCAATGAATTAAAGAAAGAACTTAAATGGTTGAACTGTTGTCAACAGACTGGAAAACAATAGCGAAAGGCACAAAAGACGTCAGTATTCATGTTTTTCGCATTTTATAATTTTTTTTCTCGTTCTTGACTAGATAAAATGCCTTTTTAAGAATCCCTCAAGATTCTATTTTGGTTTGTTTGTCTGACTTTTGACTTGTATTAAATTAACTGTGGCCTTTGTTTTAGAAAATGGACTGCGTACACGTGGCAAAAATTGTTATTATCTTTGACTAGAAACTTTGCACTACCCTTGGGATCTGGTTAAGTAATAAAATGAAGCGCCTAAAAAGCGTGTGTGACGTGTAAATCCAGGTTGCTTCCTCGGTTTGAAGACAAAGAAATTCTTAATTTTTTACGCTTGTTTTGAATGGACATTTGCCTTTTCAAAGTTGGGGTTAGGTATAGGATAAGGGTATAGTATTTGATTTTTAGTTTTTATTATAAGCCGAAATCTTGAAGTGCCTATGAAACGAAAATCCAATCTGTCCTATATTCTTGGTTTTTATCTGACGTCACGGCGGCCATATGTTGGTGCACAATCTTTATCCTACGGGAATTTAATTATATTCTTATTCAAACATTTCGTATTGTTTCACCACCCCAACGGGGCCGCCGATCACGCGAGTGAAAACGATCCATTTGAAAAAGTACTTAAAATGAAAGAGTAACATCTTTTGCAGTTTTTCGTTTCCTCGCTTTAATTGTTGTTGAGATATTTCAGTTTGTTTAATATACAAATTTAACAACTAACATCACACGTGCATATTGAGTTCTCAGGGAAGGTTGTAGATCTTTGCTATTATCAAACGAAATCACGTCAAAGGAAACATGTGCATGTGCTTCTGTAGGAACACCAAACATGTATAGGAACACCAAACATGTAAATTTTCAAGTGATTTCGTTTGATAATAGCAAAGATATATAAGTTTCTCCGATACTTGTTAAATTTGCATATTAAACAAACTGAAAAATATTTCAACAACGAAGCAAGGAGACGAAAAACTGCAAAGATGTTATACTCTAACATTTTAAGTGCTCTTTCAAATAAGACAGATTTAATTTTCGTTTCTAGAAATCATTTGTGATAGCGAGGTGAAAATAATTAGTAATAGTAGTAGTAAAATAATTATAATCAGTTATTGATTTTAATTAATTGATTAATTAATTAATTAATTAATTAAGAATAATTAATGAAAATTAGGTGATACACGGACATACGAAAACGTCGAAATTAGCTGGGAATACAGTCAATTTTTACATTTATTTACGTACTTTGCGTTTCATTTCCTTGACAGGTGATCCGGGGGAAACAGGCATGTCCAACCCGGTTTTGTGCGATGCAGATTCACACTGTTGGTGCTTACCCGATACAGTATCATGCCCACCGGGAACCCATGGTTGTAGTCACTTAAGATACTGCAGTGAAGAGTCCGATCATCCCTGCTGTATAGGATCGTCGGCAAACATCATGCACTTCTGAGCCGACCACTGAACTTGCCGGCCCAGGTAATGTGAATCACTATAAAAAATATTCTCATCTAAATAAATAAACTTAAATAGGTTATAGTTCAAGTACTATACACTTTTAAAAAACTTTCCAGATCCACTTCTGTGCACAGTCGAAGACATTTCACGATTTTTTCTCACGATTTTTTCTATCGAAGCTATCTAACTTTTTATTTATTTCACACGAAAAAGTGGCTCTCGGGCAGTTTTGCACGTCAGCTCAAAATTCTGTATACTGGAAATTGTAGACTGTCCGGCATTCATAAACAACTGTACGAAGAACCCTGGTCTTATATTAAACAGGAATGTTTTAAGATCTTTTGTGAATCGTTCTATCCGAACTATATTTCTTTACATCCACTTGGCAGATTTTAGTCAATTTTGATCTGGATCGACTGGACGTTAACGACACGATCGGAATTCTTGATCGGAATTCTTGAATGTCCAAAAATTTCCTGGAAAACAATAGCGAAAGGCACAAAAGACGTCAGTATTCATGTTTGTCGGATTTTATAATATTATTTCTCGTTCTTGACTAGATAAAATGACTTTTTAAGAATCCCTCAAGATTCTATTTTGGCTTGTTTGTCTGACTTTTGGCTTGTATTAAATTAACTGTGGCCTTTGCTTTAGAAAATGGGCTGCGTACACGTGGCAAAAATTATTATTATCTTTGACTAGAAATTTTGCACTATCCTTGGGATCTGGTTAAGTAATAAAATGAAGCGCCTAAAAAGCGTGTGTGGTGTATAAATCCAGGTTGCTTCCTCGGTTAGAAGACAAATAAATTCTTAATTCTTTACGCTTGTTTTGAATGGACATTTGCCTTTTCAAAGTTGGCGTTAGGTATAGGAAAGGGTATAGTATTTGGTTTTTAGTTTTGATTAGAAGCCGAAATCTTAGGGGGCGATTACATGGACCGGGCTGGCCCGGTTAACTGGGATGAGTTTACGAAACGATTACATGGAGCGGGCTAGCCCGGTAAGCCGGGATGATTTCAGGCCGAAATTCGTAATTATCAAGTAAACAAGGGCAAAGTTACGTTAGTTTTACTTCAGTTTTACACTAATTAATCTATTATTTATTTTGTAAGCCCATCGTTAATAAAAAGATTGTTAAAGTCTTAGCTAAGCCAGGAAACGTCTTCACGAAAACTAATTAATTTATTAAATCTTCGCTTTGATCACTAAACACACCAACAACGTTGATGTTCTATTTCAGTTCCTTTCAGCACTATTTATTCACACAGTCAAGCAAACGAACGCGTATCGAAGCGAGTTCAACAGTTTTTCAGCCCGGTTTGCCGGGATGAAAACGATTGCATGGACATTTTCATCCCGGGTAACCGGGCTAGCCCGGTTGCGACAAGCGGGATCCCGGCAAACCGGGCTGGCCCGCTTACCGTGTAATCGAAATGTTAAAACAACATGCGTTTTATATACAAAGCGGGCTAGCCCGGTTAACCGAGCTAGCCCGGTATAAAAGTTTCTATAAGATATATAAGTTTCTCCGATATTTGTTAAATTTGCATATCAAACAAACTGAAATATTTCAACAACGAAGCAAGGAGACGAAAAACTGCAAAGATGTTATACTCTATCATTTTAAGTGCTCTTTCACATAAGACAGACTTAATTTTCGTGCTTTTGGCACTTTAAGAAAACAATGTTGAATGTAGCTGTGACGTAGTTTGTGTGTATTGTTTCTCCTCTACCCGAAGAATCACCCCAACAAATCGACCGTAACAACAAAATGACGGCATGTACGTTTTACCATTACTTTTTTTTGCGTCCAGCGAAAACCTAGCCAGGGCGGATCGAGGGCGCGATGTGAAGAGTCTGTATTAGCAGCTATACGAAAACTATAGACCCTAGTCAAATGGCTGGCGAATCAGAATTCTTTTATGTGCATGCATACAAATTATTCCTTATGACCTCGTCAGTTTAAAATAAAAATTCTTTTGGATTTCCCACATCAAAACGAGTTCATAAGGGCTAATTTATATGTTACAAAAGAATTTTAATTCTGTGGCCATTTTTGAATAAGGTCTATTTCTCGAAGAAAGATAGGGCTGCGTTGACATGTTTTGCTCTTGTTAGAAATCATTTGTGATAGCCTGGTGAAAATAATTAGTAATAATAGTAAAATAATTATAATCAATTATTGATATTAATTAATTAATTGATTAATTAATAATAATTAATCAAAATTAGGTGATACACGGACATACAAAAACGTCGAGATTAGCTGGGAATACTGTCAATTTTTATATTTATTTACGTACTTTGCGTTTCATTTCCTTTACAGTTGATCCGGAAGAACCAGAGGCAGGCAATTAACATCACTCATTTCTGATGAAGCTGTGTGAAATATGCTTCTCACACTTGATTAACTTTACTTGTTTAGGATTCATGATTGATTAAATTTTAAGTTTTGGGAAAAATCAATGTATGCAACTGGGAATTGCAATTAAATAAGCTTCATAAACGTCTGGTGTCCTTATTACCTATATAATGTATGATATAATATTATATAGATATATATATATATATATAATTAAAATTATAGGCTACGGTATATATATATATATATATATATATATATATATATATATATATATATATATATATATTATACCGTAGCCTATAATTTTAATTATATATATATATATATATATATATATATATATATATATATATATATATATATATAGTATAAACATAGGTGCAATTTGTCTGCGCATGTGCTAGTCACTGCGAAGGCAAGCAATGGCGGATTTCGAAAGAAATGTTGTGTTCTTGAATTCAAATGGATTTAACGATGTCGTTGTAACTAAGTTGGAACTATTTGAAGGTGAGAAAGTGTTTAGTCACAAAATTATTTGAATTTTGGGTCAGTTTTAATCGTATGTGGAATTGAAGGCTTATAGAGAGCCGTCAAAACCAACAAAACGTGAAGAAAACTTCGCAGGGTTGAACAGTGAACATTATTTAAACTTACATGATAAAACTACGACAGTTAAAGACGTCTGTTTTAAATTTCATGGTTATTCTTCTCAGACCTGAAATTTAATAGTCTCAGGGAAAATATGAAAACCAGAAGTAGATGATGAGGTCTACTTTGTCTTTGTTTTTCCCAGTTTTCCTTAATTTAAAGCAATGTCTGAAGGTTTTGCTCAGTATATATATATATAGTGGCGCCCAGAAGTTTTTTAACATTATCGTGCGTGTAGTTTGCGTGTAAAGTGGGTGTACTACACGGAAAAACTACACGCACTATGCGTGTACTACACGGAAAAACTACACGCACTGTCCGTGTACTACACGGAAAAACTACACGCACTGTCCGTGTACTACACGGAAAAACTACACGTTATCTGCGTGGAGTGCTCTTTTGTTGTGCAATTTACATCTGACACCTCAAACATAGTGCGTGTATCATTGCTGAAAAGTTGAATATTGCGGTGTCCTGAAAGTTGGCTTGCGGGCGCAGCTAACTTTCAAACGCTTTATAGTTAATATTCTGTGTGTGAGTTCGTTCGTTAGGAATCAATAGTATATTTTTGACGCGACATTTTTAACGCGATATTTTGAACGCCACAGGGCACCGCTTTTTAGCACTGTGTCTGGTTCTTAACATCACATTAACATCTGCAGTCACTATACTTACCCTTGTGGATGGTTAGGTGCAGAGTGAGACATGACTACAGGATATGCTGCGATTTGTTGTTACTTGGATTCAGCATAGATAATGGAAGGGGAACTGGATAGGAAACTTACGAAACCGGAAACGATGTTTGCACAACTTGCTATGGTAATTCTACGCTTATAAGCGGGCAATGCACCTAACGGGTGGTCCCACATGGCTAAAATCAGACACTGCTGAACTTAAGTGAAATTACACTTTTGTCTAATTTCAGCAATAGGTGCATTAGCTGCTTATAAGTGTGTAATTACCATAGCAAGTTGTGCAAACAACGTTTCCGGTTCTTTAACCTCGTTTGAAGTTTCCTATCCAGTTCCCCTTCCATTATCTATGGATTCAGGTCCCCACACTACGTGTCGAATTCCATCCTTGACCTGACCACCTTTGCATGTCTGCACCTATCACACCGAAAATACTTTCGGTGGAAATTGCAATTCGCTTTGATTGATTAGGGGTGGGATGCAATATGTTCGCTGTTAATGTTTTCCTCAAATAGCCAGTATGCCGACTAAAGGCGTAATTACTCCTTGTTGGCCAATGCACCTCTAGTTATCAAACACTCTCACACTGATTCTCCCTATTCTCCGCGCGCCGTTCCTTGGCTGTTAACCTTGGTTATTGCATAACCTCATTTTGTTAAACATCAGACGACATCATGACTATTAAAGACTTATTAACCGAGTGCGAGGTCTGTACGGGAAAGTATTTGCCTGGGGTTGTCGTACAGACCGAGCGACGAAGGAGGCTCAAGGAGCGAGGTTTGTGCGATAAAACCGAGGGCAAATACTTTCCAGTACAGACCGAACAACGAGGTTAATAAGGAATTTATTATATGGCTATTGGTTCATTTTATTTTTAAGCTTCGAGCGTTGTTTTCGTCTTCGGAGTATGCTGTTTACCTTACCTGTTGACTTTTTCGTGTCGCTTCTTGGCCTTCTTATTTACATCAGTTCGGCTTTTATTTGTCGTATTTTTAGATAAACAGCTTTAAAGAAAACCAGCAGTGATGTTCCAACACATTTTATTGTTCAGAATATTTGAATAAAGATATCTATTTCTCTTTTATTTATATTCAAATCAACTCAGAAATTAGTCTTACTATATAATTATGAATTGTATAAGTTTCTTCAACTATATGCTGAGTCGTTTGATTATGGCTAAGGCGAATCATTGCTGCGAATTATATACTGCTTGTTTGAGAATTTGTGAAATAGAATTTCCGAATTTACCGTCATTTGCCAGTTTGTCAAAGTGTTCTTCCCAGAATGTTCGTCCTCCGCGAGTCCAATAGTTAAAGATCCGACTGTCGCTGAACCTTGCATGACAACCGTCAGTAAAACCACCGATATTATAAATGAAGTAAATTTATAAGCTCCGTTTTAAACGACAAACAGTCACATGTATTCGACACATGGTCGAATTCGTATTAAACTGTACGTTGGTGCCACATTCTCGTTATAAGAATCCGACCCTGCTTAATGCGTTTGTCATACCTACCATTGAGAAACATTAGAAAATTTTCATGATTTCTTACACTGCTAAAGTGAAGGGAAAAAATATTTCGGCTGACTCAGGCGGGATTTGAACTCGCACCTTCGGGATTCCGGTTCGCCGCAGCTACCTGTCGAGTTCAAATCCCGCTCGAGTCACCCGAAATTTTCCGCTTGGCTTTAGTAAAAATTTTCTCATATCTAATTTAGTCCACTAGAAAGCGCCAAAAGCGTAAACATCCGGCTACTTCATTTACAAGCGAAAGACAGCACAAAGCGTGCTCGTCGCTTATATTATATATTTATCAGGTAAGAAAACTCGTTTTTAGTGCAAAGTTTCACAGAAACTTTGCAGTATTGTGATGAGTAGCGAAAATTCACACGATACATACATACATACATAGTGTAAACTTTCCGGGGGGGAAACTTACCAGGTTTAACGATGTACATACTGTCGTAGTTGAAAGGCAGAAACCAGTGAAAATGTGAAACACTACTATCAGTCTTTCATAGACGACGAATATTTATGTCGCTTAAAGCTCGTAAGCCCTAAAGAGCGATAACAGACAGGTTTGTACCTTATCTATGGATATTTCTTGAAAGTCGTGTGTATATACCAAGAATGTACCAAGAATGAAAGAAGTTTCCCCCCGGAATATATTAGAATAGTACTGCTCACGCGTGGTTTTGTTTACGACTGGTGAATACAACAATGGCGGAGAAACGTAAAGGAGTGATCAAGTTTCTTCTCGCAACGACTTTCTACGCTTAGGTACATGGCTAATTGAATATGGTCGGGGCGAAAGGATTTATTGTCTGCCTAGTGGAAGGTGCGAATAAATATTAAAAACTTTATATTTAACTTTAATATGGTGTGGCATGTTGACGATGTTGTAAAGTCGGTTTGTTGTTCGTTCGTGTCTGTTATATTTTACACCAGTGGCGCTCGGGCAGTTTTGCACGTCAGCTCAGTAACAAATTTTGTATACTGGAGATTGTAGACTGTCTTCGAATTTTGATTTGGCGTTCAATAAACAACTGTACGAAGAACCCTGGCCATATATTAAACATGAATGTTTATTAAAGGGGTTTAAGCTCTACACGAGGTTCTTCATGTATCTGTACCTGCGTGAACTTAGCGCGTGATTCGGCAGACGATTCGCGAGGCTTATAACGTGAAGCTAGCAACATAATCATCACACGATCGTAATTTGGGTTATTTTGAATTGTTTGTCTGACTTTTGGCTTGTATTAAATTAACTTGGGCTTTGCTCAAGAAAATGGGCTGGCAGGTTGCGGGGCTGGCAACTCTGTCCGTACACGTGGCAAAAATTGTTATTATCTTTGACTAGACAGGGCCGTTGCGGGCATTATTTTACTGCAGTCAATTTTTTTCAATATTTTAACAATATACGCAAGGCAGAATTAATGTGCCATTATATAAATAATTTATACCTACCTGGACTATAACGGATTGTAATATATAATATAAAGTAATAATAGACGTTCGGTGGTGCCATAAAAACTGTTTAAGTGACTTGAACATATATAACAGTGATACAAGCGGGAAAACACCAATGAAAAGGTCAGTTTACATAACATTACTTTCATTATCAAAATGCACCAGAACCCACCATTTGAAATCAGTGTTTGATATAAAATTGACAAAAAAATTCTTTAAAATCTTTCCCCAAAATGCATAAAATGGCATTTCAGAGATTCCAGATTTCAAAAATTTTTTTTGGGGGGGGGATGCCCCTGGACCCCCCTAGACATTTTTCGCGCTTTCGGCGTGAACCAAGTCACTGCTGTGCACTTACATATAGTCCACTACAGCCCTGCTAGAAACTTTGCACTATCCTTGGGATCTAGTTTTTTAACACCAACACAAACAGTGCGAAGACCACTTTCCGAAGTAAATCAGTGCCAAGAATTGCCGTGGGAAAAACTGATCGAATTGAAGCAAAAGTCTTCATCGCTACCAAATTTTGCAGTGAATTGCTTGCGGCTTCTTTTCAGAAGCGACGAATTAGAAGGAAGAAATATCGCGGGACGAAAGAAAAAAATGGCAGTCGATCCTGTTCGAGTAGAGAAAATTAAAAAAATAAGTTTTTAAAGCGTACCCAACTCCAGTTGATGAACGAATTTTTGCCTGGCGAAAGTGTAAATTGGCCATGGACGAATTTATTCGAAGGCCTCTTAAACGCAAACACTAATAATTATAATAAAGACCTGCTATATATATATATATATATAGTATATTTATAATTCATTATATTTCGCTATTCTACTGAACTATATATATTCGCTAAT
>OZ036000.1:9138758-9243758 GCA_964035015.1 Corallium rubrum
AATATGCGTCTTAAATTAGAGACATAGGTAGACGACCAAACAGTGTTGCAGTAGGTAAGATATGGATAGATTAATGTATAATATAAGGATAATTTAGTACTCGCGGATAAATAGAAACGAGCTCGATGAATTATGCCGATGGATTTTGAAACTTTCTTACAGACTTGACTAATGTGAGGTTTCCAAGAGAGATTTTCATTTAAAAAGACCCCAAGAAATTTAACTTTTTGCTTTCGAGTAATCACATTGTCATCAAGTAAAAGAGATATATCGTAAGTAATTTTCTTTTGTTTCGATTGAAAAATAACATAATTGGTTTTATCAATGTTAACGGACAATTTATTAGCCCTCATCCATGAACTAATGCTCTGAAAGTAAGGGTTTAGCTAAACGTGAGGCATTCGGTAGATCGTTTATATAAAAAATGAAAATGAGTGGACCTAAAATTGAGCCTTGAGGCACGCCACATTGAATAATTTGTTCAGAAGAAGAAACATTGTTATACTGGACAAATTGCTTTCGATTTTCAAAATAGCTCTTAATCCAATTCAACGCCACTCCACGAATGCCGTAACGTTCAAGCTTATAGAACAATATATCATGATTAAGTGTATCAAACGCTTTAGACAAATCTAAGAATACACCAGCAGCAATTTTATTTTGATCAATAGAAGTTGCAATTTTATTTATCAGATGGATGAGCGCAAGATTGGTTGAATGTTTGGTACGAAAGCCAAACTGATAACAATACAAAAGTTCAAATCTTTCAGTGAATTCTAACAGGTGATTATGCATGCTTCTTTCATAAATTTTAGAAACTCGACAAAATTGAAATGGGTCTATAATTTGTAAATATATCTACATCGCCAGCTTTAAAAATGGGAATTATTTTGGCCATTTTTAGGTTATCTGGAAATATCCCTTTCTCCAGAGACATATTAATTACATGCATTAATGGTTCCGAAATGAATTCAAATGAGTTTTTAATAAGATGCATAGGTATATGATCAAAACCAGGCGCTTTTCCACTTTTAAATGACATACAAATCTCTTTCAGCTCGTTTTCAGTAGTAGGTTTCAAAAATACTGTTTCTCCTACAGTAGATCCTAAGAAGTCCTGAAATGGACAATTTGTTGGGGGAATCTTACTTGCTAGGGATGAGCCAATGTTTGTAAAATATTTACAAAATCCATTTGCAATTTTTTATTATTGGTTTATTAAGAATCAACTTGCATGTTACGCTAATAAAAGCGCAACACAAAAAACTTGATTTTACATGGGATAAAAAGAATATGAATTTTACATAATGTGAATTTAAAAAAACTAAAAGATCTTAATATAATATATCAATATATCAATACATTTACATTTACATTTAAAAGTAGTATTAAAAACAGATATATTCTCGAGTCAATCTAATCCTGGGTACAGCTATCCCATAATTTTAAAGCCTGACAAATAAATAAATAAAATAAATAAATATATAAATAAAAATATTTCAAAAAAATATTTCAAGGGGGTCGGTAATTGTTGTACCATTCGATCTAAATAAAGACGGTAAGGACGGCTTCTTGCTTTTGATATTTATAACTTCGTTTATTAATTTCCAAGTTTCTTTCAAATTGTGTTTTGCTCGTTCAAATTTTTTATCATAATAAGTTCTCTTAGCAATCCTAATTAAATGATTCAATTTGTTTTTGTATACCTTATATTGTGATTCACGTGCTGAAGTTGGGTTTGCGAGATATTTCTTAAATAGCCTATTCTTCTTCCTGACAGAAATCAATATACCTTTGGTAATCCAAGGCGATTTCGATTTTCTAGAAGAATTCTGTTTGGATATCTTTAGAGGGAAACAGTCATCAAAGTGTCTATGAAATTCTACATCAAAAGCATCAAAAAGTTCATTTGGATCTTGCCCCACTACTACACTAGACCAGTCCACCTGTGAAAGGCTAGTTCGAAATTTGATTAGGTTTAATTCATTATAGTCTCGTATATATAGGACTTAGTTTCTATTCTGCGTGATACAGACTCAGTACTAAAATATGCAAACACGGGTAAATGATCCGACATATCATTAAAAATAACCTCGTAGCTGCTGGTTTTCTTTACGAAGTTTCGCAGTTGCCATTTCGAGGCAATTAAGCAAATAACTTTTTTATTTCAAGGAGCGGCTCAAAACACGTCCTGCTCACACGAGTGCATATACATGAATGGGTGTTAATCCAACAGAAACAGTGACAGTGTGTTCTGTGTCCTCAAAGGATGTCTGAGGGTTAGACAAAGTAAAAGAATAAAGAGACCGGCTTTTGGTGGCTCAAACAGGAGTGGTATTAGTGGTATACTTGGTATCCAATTAGCATTTAAATAACGAAGTGGCTATAGGTCCTTTAATGAAATCGTTTAAATAATTACATCTACATGTACTGTAAAATACAGCAGTACCTTTAGTAAATCCATGTCAAAATACTTCTTACTGCCAGCTTTCATGAAATGGCAATCTTGTACTGCTTTATCACACCTATAGACATACATGTACATCATAAAATCTTAAAAATGGTTAATATGGCCAAGATTTTGTTTTGGACAAACAGAACAGCTGGGTTGTTTAACCCATTGCTGCCTAAAATGCCTTGGGGTTTTCCCGTAACAAGTAAAGTTGTGTGGCATTAGACAGTCAGAATAAAACCAATAAAGTGGTCATTTTTGACTGGCTAAGTCAGGAACGGGTTAACCACTTGTTATTAACCCACTGCTGCCTAGGATGTTTGAGGGTTATGTGGTGTTAGACAGTCTGAGTAAAACAATTAATAATATACATGACAAAATTACTCCATCCTGATTGGTCGAGAGGAGTGCAATTTCAATGTAATACAGTGCAGAAAAGGTGTAAAACAGTGCAGAAAAATGAAATACAGTGCAAATTTCAATGAGTATTAAGCATTCTGATTGGCTAATAAACAACCGGAAAGCCAATGAAATGCCTATGCGGATTTTGAAGGATGGTTTTTCCTTCACGAGAAAATCCAATATGGCGACCAAAACATAAAGTTGTCGAAGAACATTTCGATGAAATACAGAGCGAAGTTTGCTTTAATATTGTCATAAAAGTCCCTGCAAGAAGACTAGAAGAGGTTAGATGCTATGAGTAAAACGTTTGACTTATTTAGTGAACAAAATGAAGCAGTTTTCAACCATTAAAGCTTCGAGAAGTGGAGCAATGAGTGGTATGTAACTTCGTAGCTGGAAGAACATTTGTCTAACATTTTCATGTATATTATTAATAAGTAATAGCATGGTTTCGAGTGCAATTTGGAAAAAACACACTCGTGAGTTCTTCAAAGACCTCAAATAGCACTCGTCCTTCGGACTCGTGCAATTTTGATAGTCTTTGAAAAACTCACTTGTGCATGTTTTTTCCAAATTGCACTCGAAACCATGCTATTACCTATACAAATAGGCTGTAAAACATGGTGATGGACTATTTCAACTTGTAAAATATTTAAACAAGTAATATTACCTGGTAATGTTAATCTCAAGACCCTTTAGTTCATTTTGTGCTTTTAAGAGCTCCTGAAAGAAAACCGAAACATTTTCAAGTCAGCTTGGTTGTAACTTTTTAACACAAGATAAAATCCCCATTAAAAAAATGTTCTGACTAGTATAAATTGAAACAAGTTATTTTATATAAGTTCTTAGTAATTTGCAAGAAGTTGAATATTTATCTTACATTTCATGGCAGTGTAAAATTCAATGCAGCACTTGCACCCGATTAAAATGTTTCATTTCTTCCAAGTTTTGATAACGAACCTTATTCATCTGCTTCTGCTTCACTTCAAGAACATTGAGTACTTCTGTAAGATTTTGTTCTTGGGTCTATAAGCCAATATATTACAATTCAATTTCACTATTTATATCTTAGTTGGCATACATAAGTAAGGACGTTCAGCTTGGAGTTAATATAAGAAAGTCTGCTTACAGTTCCAGTTGCTGTACAAGCTGTCATAATTTTGTTATTCTCTGAAAAACTCTCGAGCACCAGTCAGAACTTGAATCCATAAACTTCAAGTGCCAGCCAGATGCTCTAGTTAACGATACCCTAGCTGTAGTTCTTGTTTTGTTTTGTTTTGTTTTGTTTTACTTACATTCTTGGGTGTTGTCTTTACTTTATAAAATTCTTTAATATGCTGTCTAACAGCCTTTTTTATCATCTCCCTTTTTGTAACAAATGATTCATGAAGGAGATTTATGTCATCATGGCTTCTAAAATTTAAAGGTGTATGAAATATAAAAACAATTTACTTCTCAATCCTTAAAGCGACAAGTCTAAGTTATCTGTATGGGGATTCATTTACAAGGCAAGCCACATTATCGTACTTGTGAAATGAAACAATAGAATGAAGCTAATTAGTATTCATAACTTTTGATAAAGATCATTTTGTCCAAAAGATGATCTTTATATATAAATACAGTACAGTACATGTATACTGTAAGTACCACCCTTTGAAAAAGTTAAAATTAGACTCAGCTGCCTCAGCACAAGTTAAATTAGACTCAGCACAAATGCCTAAATTCAATCCAGGTCAGTACATCTCATCATCTCAGCATTTTTTGAGACCACTTCCATTTCCAACCAAGATGGCAGCCCACAACTGGTCGAATGAAGTGTGATAAAACAGCACAAGCTTGATCTACTGTATGTTACAGTAATTTAACCGAAATAGTATGGCACTTCTATAACCCAAACCAATGCCTTGGAAAGTGTTTGTTGTACACATTTGATGTTGAGAACTAGATAATTTGTTTAAATAATTTAAAGTTTGGCAAAAATTCACCATCCTCCAAGGTTTGTTAGGTGATACCTGTACCTTGAATGACAAACCATACCTGATTAGTAGAGAAAAACTCTACTCAACTGTGGTTGAGATTCAAACTCATGTCCTTCAATTTACTAGTGCAACACTCCACCAACTAAGCTACATGGTCAAGTTAAGAACAGGTTGTGGGAATGATGGTACTTAATATATATTTCATATTTCAAAACTAAAATCTAGTTTTTTCAATAGAGACTAATTAACTGATTTAAATCTTCGTCTTATGTTGTTGAGATAATTATTGTGGGACAGTGAACTGATCAGGTGGAAAATAATAATATTACAGTAGGTGCTACTCCACGTGGCAATTAAACCATACTAGGTTGGCCATGGCTGATTGGCTGGGATTCAAACCCACAACCTACAGTTTACTACTTGTAGTCCAATTCCCTACTGACTGAACTACATGGTCATGCAAGTTGGGAGCAGGTCGTAGAATGATCATGGCACTTTACAGTATATTTGATATTTCAAAATCTAGTTTTTTCAATATTGAGAGATTTAACCAAGTTAGAGTAGAGTAGGAGTAGACAAAATCTGGAAATCCAACCTACCAGATAAACTGAAGAGAAATTTCTTCAGAGCTACTGTAGAATCTGTCCTCGTATATGGTGCCACCAACTTGGACACTAACATCAACACTAGAAAAGAAGATTGATGGCGCATACACACGAATGCTATGAGCTGCCCTAACAAATCTTGGAAACAACACCCAACAAACAAGGAACTATATGGCAACATCCCTCCTATTAGCAAATCAATATGTCAACAAAGATTGAGATTTGCTGGACATTGCTGGCACAGCAGAGGAATTAGCTGGGGATGTTTTACTCTGGAGACCAAGCCATGGCAGGCAAGCACCAGGATGCCCAAGGAAGACATATATTGATCTGCTGATGGAGGGTACAGGATGCAGGATAGAAGAACTTCCAAATGCTATGAATGACAGAGATGGATAGAAGAAACATGTCATGGGAAGCCAAGCTAGCTCGTTATGATGATGAGGAGGAGGAGTAGACTACTCCTACTCCACTCAAGTAGAGTAGTACTATAGTACAGATACTAGTAATATAATTTTTCTCTACTTACCTACAATAGTATGGTTCGATTCATCACTTGGAGTAGCACCTAAATATCATTATTCTCCACCTGAATTCACTGTCCCACAATAATTATCCCATTAACAATCTTGTTTTTCCAGGCCAAAACACTGGCCAGAGTGTAAACCCAAACACATCCTGTTTCAAACCCATATATACAGTATATCTGGGTTTGAAACCTGGATCATATACATGTACAGTAATGAGATCCACAGAAATACTGAAATAAATCTAAATTTCTCATCGCGGCCCACTACTATTGTAGCTTACACGTTAGCTAAGCTTGACCATTTAGTGTTTTTTAAACCCAAATCCCAACACGTCCACTATAAACCAAACTATACAGTAACAGTATTAACTGTGCCTAATATAAACCTAAATTGTGAAATATTTTAATAAAGACACAATACTTCTTCGCAGTAGTAACACATGCCTGTATTTCGAGGGAAAATAATTCTTAAATTTGTGAATTGTGTGTTCATCTTGTATTTCGGGATTCAAGAGGAAATTTGAAACAACACACGCAAACTTGTTTTCTTGCTCGTCGTCCGCCATTTTGAACGTGTTGTTTGGCAGGGGACTGGCACGAGTGCGACGAAATGGCGGGAAATCATACGAGAAAGCTGGCCAAAAGGATCGCAGGCTCTGGGTACAGATGGAGAAAGCCATGAAAACGGTAGAAGTTAATGGGATGACTCTCTGGGACCTTTTCTGAAGGCTGCGCCAAGTGACGTATTGAACTTTACTGCGCATCCCACAAGCTTTGGAAACCAGTTGTGGACCATAAATTGGCGATTATATTAAGGGTGGTGGAGCGCATGAGAAGCGGCCAAAACCCCACACTTTTGAGTTTAGGGTTAGGGGGTTAGGGTTAGGGGGGTGTTGGGATAGGTTTTCATTAAAATCCATGCTTCGTAAGGCTACATCTTCGGAAAAGGTCCAAGAGAGTCATCCCATCTAACCTCTTCCCATGAAAACTGCCTATTATATCAGAAGCTATTGTTAAGCTTCTATTTTCGGATTTTCCGGAGCTTATTTATACTACGGGAGCCTAGAGACTAAAAAGGGGGCAGGCGCATCAGAAATCGCCCGGCGTTAGCCGGAGTAAAATACTAAACTACGTGCTTGGTATTCTCGGTTCTCACTCACGTGATCGCTGGCCCCGTTGGAGTGGTGAAACAATACAAAATATTTGAATAAAAATGGAGTTAAATTCCCACAGGATAAAGATTGTGTACCAACATGGCCGCCGTAACGTCAGATGAAAACCAAGAATACTGAAAGGGTAAAGTAAAAATTAAGTTGGTCTAATTTGAAAGAACATGTAAAATTGTAATAAAAGATCTTTTTACAACGTTTTCGTATCTTTCTTCGTTTACAAGATATTTCAATTTGTTTAATATGTAAATAAGATGGTCTCTGACGTCAGGAGCAGGGTACAGTATTCTCATACAGAGCAAATTCACTTGCGTACGCTGACATTTCATGTTGAGCAATTATAGATCCCAAGGAGTTTATGTGCACAGTTTCACATGATTTCGTTGAACAAACTTAGAGATATAACTGGTTTTGCTATGTGTGAAAATACTGTACCCTGAGACCATCTAATTTACATATCAAACAAATTGAAATATCTTGAAAACGAAAATACGAAATTGTAAATATCTTCTGTTACAATTTTACGAGTTCCTTCAAATTAGACAAACTTAATTTTTATTGCCAATGCCCTTTAATAAAATAGCATTCTTGCTGATATTTTATTTTTACTCGACGACCAACCAAATTAACTGAATCAGAAAAAGAGAGACTAAAGAGTTTAAGGGATTCATTTAATTGAGATTTAATAGCTCGAGTTACATGTACAAGCTTGGCAGGGCATAAATAAACACAGAAAATGGAAGGAAACAAGGTAATGTATGTGTAACCTTGTGTTTGACACTAGGGTAGAAAAATTATGTTTTTTTGAAAATTCAGTTTTCGGTTCATTTTCCCTTCTTTCCTCCCATCTTAAACATATCAAAAGGACCGGTGACTGTGGCCATCGAGGGATTGGATTCGGCGTTAACGTTTGAGTCAGAATTTGTCTTCTCTGAATTTTCAGATTTTTCTGATTTCACCGGTATTCCCGACTTGGCTTTCTCGGAACTGGTGCCACTTTCCAAATTTTCGTTCTCGGATTTTGCTTTTCCCTTTTGACTTTTTCTCCGTCCGGGTGATAGCAACTTTTCCAATAGTGGTGATCTCGAACTTTTTCTGGTCTTAGACGTTGGATCAATTCCTTTACCCGAACTGAATTTATCTTCTTTGTTGGCACTATCAGCTTTCGTTTTTTGTGACATTTCCTTGAGCGGTATGTCTTCGCCCTTTCCTGGTTCTTTTTCCGCGTTGGTTTTACTTTCAGCTTTTGGTTTGTCACTTTCTTTTTCTGCCTTTCCTTCTGTTGGCTTTAAGCTTTTCTCTTTCACTGCAGAAGATGATCCTTCTTTCGTTGCTTGTTGGCTGGACGACTGATCTTTGTTCTCAGTTTCACACTTAAAAAAACAACAACAAGTAGTAAACTGCGACTAAAATAGGCCCAGAATAGCCCAGCATCGGCTTATCAAAGAATTGACCTGTTTGCGACTTATACTTAACTGAGGTCTTCACGTTAAGGTTTGCAGGTCATTTCGGTAAAGCGCTACCCTGCGAATCAGAGCCCCTTTCCGACCTACGCATGCTTCGGGGGAAGTGGGCTCTGCCAACAAACTCGATCTTCGCCCCATGCAAGTTTGGGGCGAGTCAGTCAGGTTTTAAACTGGTCAAACAAGTTCTAGTTTATGAACACACGTTAGCAGGAAAATAGCAAGTAACGCGTTAGAGCCACTGACCTGTATATAACTGGACCGCTTGCTCTTGCCAAAAAAGTGTGGCCATTTGAATATGGCGTCAAATGGCGAATTTGAGTCCTTCTGCTCATGGAACAGTCACTGACCAGTGCTCGACACTGGTCGGTAGGCGTTTTGTGCTATGTTATGTTCTTTTCGTAAGAAAAATTTTTTTCTCTGTTTTAAATTTTCCCCGAAGCCTGCGGAGATCGGAAAGGGGCTCCGAATCGCAGGGTAGTTAAGCGCCTCAATTCGTTAGAAATCAGAATTTATGCAACAAAAATAAAATAAATATCGTTAGAAAGCTATTAATTTGTAGAATATATTGTTGTCTTTGATTTTGCGATAAACACAAACCAATAATAGTTGTGAATATTTTAATTAAAACCAGAGGGCTTCTCTCGGGGTTGACTCAAGTAAAAAGCGTTTTATTTTGTTCAAAATCTGTTTTTGCATTTTAATTCCGAGATAAATTTCCAGCAAAACGGTGTCAGCGTTTCAGTTTTGCTGGAAATTTATCTCGGAATCGAACTGCAAATAATTTTTTTGAACAAAATGAAACGCTTTCTTCTTAAATCGCCCCGCGAGTGAAGCCCTATGGTTTTCAGGTTTTACTTGAAAAAAAACAAAACTATTATAAAACACTACTGCTCGTGTTTTAAATATTACATCTATAGTTTACTTATTTATAATAATAATAATAATAACTTTATTTTAAACTGTAAACTGTAAATTTCTCGTTTTACAAACAGTCGTCCATATAATATCTGATATTGATACCTCATTTAGATCTTTTTTTGACTTCTCGACTTTTCTGCTAGTCTTTTCATCCAATTTTATACCATGCTACAAAAGTAAAGGTCAATAGATCTGATATAATATATTACTGTAAAACTTGTTATACTTATTTTTATGCGATTTTAACCCTTTCCCATGATCGGCTGGACGCATGAGCCACAGGACGTGTCTGTGACGTTTTGCATAAATCAATTTCAAGATATCAAAAACCATAGAAGCTGACTGAAATATAAGCGACTTCCCTAATCCTGTAGGCTAAAAAACGAAAATATACTATTGGCCTTTAAACAAATTTCTCTAGAGCTTGCTGATGTTCAATCTATGTTCAAGCAAGACAATCAATTTTTAACGCGGTTTTCCAATTTTAAAATGCGATCGCATGCCTCTTTCAGGGTCATACTATACTATACTATGCTATACTAAGGCTTCTGATTGGTTTAGATAACGTAACCCAACATCTTCCCCTAACCATAATCTTAATCAGTGAGGAGCATGGGAACGAATTGATAATCAGACCTTATAGCCGATCAGAAAACTCGTTCATATTAGGTATATGTCTTTACTACTCACTCATTCATCAGCACTCTAGCTATTGATCAATTACATTACAGGGTAATTCACGCAATAATCCCAATAATATATGTCTGCTGAAAATGTGCAAGATCGGCGAGGGGGGGGGGGGGGCAGGCAGAGGGGACAAAATACCCAGGGCCCACCGCGTCGCTCGACGCGACGTCAATCACTAGTGACTGATGTAATAAGAAATGTGGAAACTATTGTGTACCCAAGGCTCGAAATTTGCTGTATACCGATGTCCATGGGATACTAGATTTTAGTTTTGGATACTAGAAGTCTCGATGGAGTACAGCCACAAAATGTGAAGTAACGTCTTACAATCAATACAATGTAATGTAGCGTAACGTCTTACAATGTAGCGTACCGTCTTATAATGTAGCGTAACGTCTTATATAGAGCACGGCGACGTCTTAGAATGCAGCGTAACGTCTTATATAGAGTGTACGGTCGTATGCAAAATTGCAAATGTGCTATTATACCTGCATTAGCCATCATGCATTCATACATTTCACGTGAATTTAGAAGGGGGGGCGCGTACACATGTCAGTCCAGAGGCCCGGCTTTTGCTCTCGCTGGCCCTGAAAATGTGCAGGTGCGATTGTGATTGGTGTAAATCGACAATGGGCAAGCCCATGAGTCCAGCCTGAATTTGGAGGAGGTACTGCGATTCCCAGTTGAGATTGGAACGCCTATAGTTTTGTCGTTATGTTTCAACGTTTGAACAAACAGTTTCGACGTAATGCGAGGCATGTTGTCAAGGCGTGGCCAAGTTGTTGTCAAGCCGTTCTATTGTGATTCATCACTATAGTTGTCAACTTGACTGACTTTCTCATCGCTTTTGTCTTTATTCGCTTTTTATATCGCCAAAAGCTCTTGCATCTATAGACCACTTTCATAATGGCGACTAATTTGAATATTCTTTTATGTGCATCTTAATAAGCCTTTCTGGCCTCCTTTGTGTGTTTGTAATTCAAAAGAATCTTTGCTTCATAACGAGGCCAGAAAGGCCAATTTAGATGCACATATAAGAATATTTAAAATGGTGGCATTAAGAAAGTGGTCTATACACGTCAGTGACGTCACGAAGCCATGGAAGCATCAAGCTTTCGATCAGGCCTTTCAAGTTAAAGTGGAGTACGGTTTCGAAAGGTGGATAAACTTTTTCGTGGATGTGAGTGGCGTGTACTGTGGGAACTACAAATTTGCAAATTTAGTGGACGACATTGTCAACCGTTGTCCTTTTCTGAGCCGTTGTCCTTCTCTGAGCCATCTTAATGCAGCCAACATACGGATCCGATATGAAGATGACGAAGGTTGCTACATTAATCTAAACGTTGGGGACGAGTAGTACCGGGCCCGAGATACGGCCGGAAATCGAGCCTAGTTTTATACGTATGACAAGTAAAATCGTCTGGCTTTAGCCAGAGTAAAATACGTAAGATTTCAGAGTCGGATACCGACCAGAAAATGTTACGATGACGATGAAAATTTACATGACGATTATCACGATTATATGGTGGTGATGTTATCGTGATGATGATGATGATGATGATGATGATGATGATGATGATGATGATTATTTATTTAACGTCGTAAGCACAGGATGTGGTCGCCCAATCATCCGAGTCAGAGGCTCATGTTAAAAGTGCACGACATAAGCTAAGACCTGAGTGTTGATTTTACGGAGGGAGGAAAACCACAGAACTCTGCGAAAAACCCTCGAAGCACAGGAGAGACCAACTAAACTCTACTCACATAAAATTCAAGTTCGAGAATGGGGCTATTCCCAGACGGTCACTCATCTAAGTACTAACCCCGTCCAACTGGGCTTAACTACAGCAGTGAGAGGCAGCGCAGCGCCCTAACAGCACACGCCACCCGTGCATGATATTTATGGTGATAGTGATAATATTGGTGGTGATGACAATGATGATTATTAATAGGACTATATATTAATGATATTGACGATGGTTCTATTGATGGTAATATTGAATAATAATATTGATGATGATGATTATGATCATACTGATGATGACGATGATATTGATGATGACACTTATGATGATAGATTGATAGCGATAGTAAACATGACGACGGTGATGTCATTGGAAATTGTGAGATGGAAATGACAAAATTGGGATTATAGAGACAATGATGATAATCAGATAGTGATGATGTTGATAATGATATTGGTAATCATGAAGAAATACAATCATTGGTTGATTTGGTCGTACATACCCTGCGAGTCAGAGCCCCTTTCCGACCAACGCAAGCTTCGGGGGAAAGTGTGCTGTGTCTCATATAGATCTGTGGGCTCTGCCAACAAACTCGATATTTCTTTTTGAGCATGCGTGAACGGTTGCCAAGATACTATTTTGGGCCCAGGCTCTAACGCGTCACTTCCTATTTTCCTGCTTACGCGTGTTCGTAAACTAGAACTTGTTTGACCAGTTTAAAACCTGACTGACTCGCCCCAAACTTGGGGCGAACATCGAGTTTGTTGTCAGAGCCCACTTTCCCCCGAAGCTTGCGTAGGTTGGAAAGGGGCTCTGACTCGCAGGGTATAGGTCGTACGCTACATATCTAATAACTTACTTCTTTCAAGTCTAGCTTTAAATCTTCTACCTCCTGTCCAATCTCTTCCTTCTCACTCGCTGTCAGCTCGTCCCCAGACTCTTCTCCGGACTCGTGCTCAGATGGTTCATAGTCAGGGTCTTCGTCTGAAACGTAATCTTCTCTAACATGAAGCATCTCAATCAGACTTCCATCGTCAGATGACGTCTGTCTGTCGCCGTACTTTCGTTTCACGGGTGACGGTTCTAAATCCTGGATCTCTTCGCACACTGAACTTCGTTCCTTGCGTTTTCGATTGTTTTCTGGTGTCGATTGTAACTGCGAGAGAATAATTATCGGATAAACCTCATTAAATTTGGGCGTTGAAGTGAAAGTCTGTACCTGCACGACAATTTCACCTCTGATGAAGCGTCACAAACTCCTAAATAACCTTTGACAAAAAAATCTCAAAATCTCTTCGAAATTTCATAAAATTCTCAATTTTTCAGGAAATCCTAAAAATCCTAAGAAAATTTTAGAGAAATTTTTTGGTAGCAAGCTTAATTAAAAAGCCGATTGCGTGCGTAGTGTTGAGACACAATGCGGTAATTTTTTCTTTATAAATACTTTCGTGGCAACAATATATAAATATAATAATTGTCATATTGGTAAAAGCAACAATTTTCGGGCGTGTAAGGATAGATACATGACAAATGTATCCTTATACGTACGAGAATTATTGCTTTTACCAATATGACGATGATCATATCTAGACATTGTTGCCATGAAAGTGTTTATCAAGAAAAAATTACCGCATTGTGTCTCAACACTAAGCAATCACCCTTTTAATTGAGCTTATTACCCTGGATGGACCACAATGCAATGCGAATTCAAGATTGCGCCGCTATTGGTAAAAAGGTCCATTGATATCGTGTCTCTATCTTCAATTATATTCCTGAGACACAGAATGTACATATTAAATTTGAAAGAAATTTTGGGAATTTCAAAAATTCTAAAAAATTTTCCCAAGAATTGTAGATCAAGAAAATCTTGGAAATTTCAGAAAATCTCTTTAAGAAAATCTCAAATCTTTGAAAACATAAGCCAATAAGGTGTTACTCCGAATGACGAACGATACCAGACAAGTAGAAGAAACTCTATACTAGACAGTGTTGAAATACAAATCGAAATATAGTAAAATTTGAGTACTGCCGAAAATATTGAACGTGGTTTGCCGTAAATGTTCGATTTAGCGCCACGGCGCTTATTAAAATTTGCAATCTTTTGGTGCGGCGCTTAATCGAGAGCGGCGCTTGTGAGACGAATATTTTTTTCGATTGACAAAATGCTCATAACACAACTTTAATTATCCATAGAAAAACCCAATAATTTTCATAATACCCAATAGCACAATAAATTCAAAAAAGAACGTCAACGTCCTGGTCATCGCCTTCTTCATTGTCGTCTATCCATACACACGTAAATTGTTGACAACTTGTGACAAGGCTGATAACTCCAACAGACTGATGACAAGTTGTTCCAACAACCTATTACCGTTCTGTACTCAACAAGTTGTTAACAGATTGATACTAACAAGCTTGTAGCAGCTTCATGAATGAACAGCATTGTTACAACTTGTTAACAGCCTTGCTACAAGCCTGTTGCGAACACATCCTGTTGACAAGCTGTGAGATTTTTACGTGTGTAGATGTGGATCAGAGGCATCTTCGACATCTGAATCAGAGACTTCAAAGGGATTTGTGTCCAGCTCTTTTAGGATGGACAGCTGCGATCGAAGTACCTCGCGACCTTGACCGGCGAAAAACTCCAGTGATGTATTAAAGATATGTTGGCGTATCGGTTTGTGTTTTATTGCTGATTCATCTTTTTCGAAGGTGCGGTGCTTAATCGAGAGCGGGGCTTATTGAATTATCCTGCTTCTGGATGCGGCGCTTAATCGGGAGCGGCGCTTAATCGAGAGCGGCGCTAAATCGAACATATACATGAAGATTTCGAATAATTAGTATCGGTCACTCGACCGCTAGCTCCCAACTTGACCTATAACTCACTTGGTAGAGCAACGGACTAGTAAACCGGTCGCGGATTCAATTACCAGCCGGTCCGGTATGGTTTCGGAGTAACACCTTATTATTGCTCTCCACCCGAGTTCACTTTTCCATACTAATTATTCGAAATTTTTGAAAACATCTTCGAGTGATTTTCCCCTTGATATTATATCTCCATCTTTGATTATTTATTCAGGCAGAGGTGTACACCTTAAATCGTGGAGACTGGGGCCTCACTGGGAACGGTCAACCCGCAATCATACAGCGGGTTCTCCAGTCGGATTTGTGATTCCTTACGTTGAAAGCTCAGAATATATGGAGCAGAAATCACAGTATTAAAAATACGCAACTTATTTACTGCTAAATATTTGTGATGTACCTACCAAGTGAAGAATACTGACGATTGCATATTTTGGGAAACGTATCAGGAAGGACGTCACCTAGATGGAATTAAATTATGAAATATATTACTAGCATGTCGTTCTGAAACACTGTAATAAGTCTATAGGCTCAATCTCATGCAACATACATAATAGCCCAGTACCCACGTAAAAAATCTCACAGCTTGTCAACAGGATGTGTTCGCAACAGGCTGGGAACAAGTTGTAACAATGCTGTTCATTCAAGAAGCTGCTACAACCTTGTTAGCATCAACCTGTTAACAACTTGTTGAGTGCAGAGTGGTAACAGGTTGTTGGAACAACTTGTCATTAGTCTGTTGGAGTCATCAGCCTTGTTACAAGTTGTCAACAACCTGTTACAGACATGTTAACAGACTGGGACAGCCAGTGCGAACACATGACGGTGACAGCCTGTTGAACAGCCTTGTAAAAACTTGCTTGCAGGTATGTAACGGCTTGTGCGTTTTTACGTGTGTACCCTGTCCTAATTTCAAAAGAAATAAGGGCCAGGTAACCACTAATTACAACCCCGCGTCATTCAGGGCTAAATCCACTTGTACGTCTGCGCATACCTTGAAGGCGCGAAAGTTTCAACCAATAGGGAAGCAGAAATCTTTAGCGGTTTTAAGGTCTTCATTAAGGTTTGCAGGGTCATTTTGGTAAAGCGCTCTGAATTCGTCAGAATTTATTCCACAAAAATAATGAATTTTTAAATTAACACCAGAAGGCTTCACTCTGGGAAACTCAAGTAAAAAGCGTTTTATTTTGTTCAAAATCTTTTTTGCAGTTTTATTCCGAGATATGTTTCCAGCAAACTGGTGTCAGCTTTTTTTGATATATGTCGAGTTTTTCTGATTTTATTGACGACCGAAGTTGAAAATGCTGTTTTTGAATTTCGACCAACATTCGGACAAAAGTCATAAAATCGAAACCAGGCAATAAATAAAAAGCTGACACCGTTTGGCTGGAAATTTATCTCGGAATCGAACTGCGAAAAAAATATTTGAACAAAATGAAACGCTTTGTTTTTAAGTCGCCCCGAGTGAAGGCCTCTAGTTTTACTTGCAAATTCGCAACTTTTGTTGGCTTGTGTTTATCGCAAATTCAAATCCACCATTGTATTCTACAAATTCATAGCTTTCTATAACAATATCTACCAGCTATTTTTGTAGCATACCGTAATGATTCGAATGAGCGCCCGGGGCGCTTCTTTAATTTTAGGAGGTCGATGGAGGGCGCTTATTCGGGAGGGGGCGCTTATTTAATGTTTTAGCAAACACCGCAATCTGATTCCATAAAAACGCAGAACTTTAATAACAATCTTAACAAGAACAATAATAAGGATTTAAAAATTTAAAAACTGAAACCCTAGTTCTCTGCTCTAGTAGATAGAATACAAGTTATATTTATAATGTAGCTAATTGTTCTCAATGAATGAATGACAAGTTCTAATATGCGCAATGCATATATTTGTGACAAATAAAATCGGTTGAAGGACAGTTGATTTTATACCGATATTCATGCGTCTCATTGGTTGGGGAATCATTTACATACAGTAGTTCCCTATCGAGAGGAAGGAGGTGTGTGTGTGTGTGTGGGGGGGGGGCGCTTATTCTGGAGGGGGCGCTTATTTAAAAAAAAATGTAGTGGAAGGAGGCGCTTATTCGAGAGGGGGCGCTTATTGGAAGGAGGGCGCTTATTCGAATCATTACGGTAAATTCTGACAAATTGAGAGCGTTTTAGCAGAACCACCAGGGCGCTTATATAGGTATATAAGCAACAGGGCGCGTATATAAGCGCCCTGTTAAGCATGCACTAACCGTATATACACGCCTTTTCGGGCTGTCAGAGGACAAGTGATATTTTCTCGACTGCACGCCATTATATTTTGATCAATATTTCAACATCTCATTCTCATCTTTGTTTTTTATATATTTAAAAAAAAACTTAGTAATTAATGAGGAAAACACAAAGGAAATCAGTACCATTTCCGTGGTTTTATATCTGACACCAGAATCCAGATTTACATAAACTTTAGCTTTGATTTTCTAGGCTTATATATCATAGACAACGTTGTTCGCTATAATGAACTTACTAAATGGGTCGTTTTTAAGCGGCTATTCAAAAGTACGCGTACACAGTACGCATATGATCAGATCTGCTCATATTTTACATATTACATACTGTTAATATTATCATCTTGATGTCTTTTTACTAAAGTTGATTTACTATTCACAGAAAACGACGTCGACACAGTGTTTCAACAGTGAAATACGAAGATAATTTGCTCTACACTTTAAACAGCCCAGCATGTCTATAAAAAATTTTATCAATTCTTATAGTTAACCGTCTAATCCTTTTATATCACAAATCTAGATCTTATGCTGTATTTAATGTTGTATTTCCTTTTTAGTGTATTCGTAGTTTGAATGATAATCGTACGACTTTTTTCTTAACTTATCAAATACAGATTTTTTAGAAGATCCGTTGGCGCGAATACCTTTAAAAGTACGTCATGGTTCAGTTAAAGGTGAAATTAAGTGAAACACTGCAAGGTATTAAGTTAAAGGCATTGTATACCAGTATATGTTATAATGTCCACCTTCTACCTCAAATAGTTTTCGCCCCAAGTAACTGACCATCGATTCATCTTTAGAAGCAAGACTAGTCTGGTCTGGACGCCGTTCTTCAACACCGTCCTTTCCTCGAACCAAACCATTCTTTACGAGAACCTCACTTTCTGTTTCTTGTTCTGTCTTGGTCCCAAAAAGCTTGTCAACCATAGCGCCGGCTTCCTTGTCAAGGTATCGAACTATACAGAATATAGAATAACATAAATTCGGACTTGCACATCGAACAGTTGAAATCTATACAGAGAAACTTACTGTTTCCAATTGCTCTGTTGGTGATTGGAGCTAGAGTACTCGAATCAAGCACGGATTTTCCAGCCTTCATAGCTTTATCCAAAGACGATTCAGCGACTGTCATGCCGTATTCAACGTACGAGTTCGTCTCTCTGATGTCCTGGCATTTCTTTGAGACTGTCTGCAACGAGTCATTAAGAACTGGAAGGTTACTTAACTTTGTACTTAAATTTTCAGTCTCAACTTCGCCAGTGTCTGTAGCAACGTTCGATGTCCCATTCTCATGAACAGCTTCGGCCATGTCGATCGTCAAAAGAGCTAGCAAGGAACGTTGATCACGCCTTGTTCTTCGGCGTTATATACGCTTATTCATTAAATTTTAAACTCAAAAAACATTTTCAAGACGTTAGCCAATAATAGGGTTAGAATTTTCTCCCAAGGGATCAACGAAAATTAAATCCAAGGTTGTATGCAAAATCGTTATACCAATGACGCACACAGAGTAAATTGTTTAAATTTTGCATTTTAAGCATTTTTACATAATCAGACGCATTTTACTATTTGTCTTTTATTATTATACTTTATATTAAAGGCTTATATTAACCGAGCGTGAGGTCTGTACGGGAAAGTATTTGTCGTAAGCACGAACAAACAAGGTTAATAAGAAATTTATTTTATGGCTTTTGGTTCGTCGTCCTCTTCACTGGCACTGCCTTTTGCGATTTGCCGTTTACGGCCTTACCTTTGAGCTTGTTCGCTTTGCTTCATGTTTACACATAGTGTTAGGCATTTGTTTGCCTCGCTTAAAGATGAACAGCTTTCGAGAAAAGCAACATTACTGTCTCTGGACATATGATTGCTCAAAATTTCCCAACAAATATGCCTTAATTCTCTGTTATTTTAATTCAAATCAACTCAGAAATTTTCCCGCCAAAACTTAGCGGTCCATAAAAATATTGACCACTCACGGCCCGGGACCTCTCAGGCGTCTCAGCAACCAATCAGCGTGCGCCAAGACCTGAAAGCATCAAATAATAGACTCATTATACTGGATAGAGCATCCGGTGCTCGCTGTGAAGTCGGAATAACTTAGCGGCGGCCATTTCAGGTGGGACCCACTTGGTTTTCATACAGCCACTTTTAAGTTCTCCCATAGCGACAGATACATGTCACAAAATTTAGCTGGTTTTCGTTAAAAATCCGATCATTTAAAGCGAAAACCAGAGGCGAAAACTATGATTCAGCAATATTGTGGGTCCCACCGGATATGGTGGTCGCGAGATTTTTAGCCTCACTTCCGACTTCAATTTTTGCCACACGCGAAACAATAGATGCTCTATCCAGTATAATGAGTATATTATTTGAGATTAGTGGATTAAAACCACCGACATGGTACTGATTTCCTTTATTTGACGAGGGTTCGCCACGCACCTAATTGGTGGTCCCACGTGGCTAAAATCAGACACTACTGAACTTAAGTATATTACGCATTTACGCTATCAGTGTTTAATTTCAGCAATAGCTGATCGTGGCCATGTTGGAGTGGGACCATCCGTTAGGTTGCAATTCGTTGCTTATAAGTGCATAATTACCATAGCAAGTTGTGCAAACATCATTTCCGGTTTCGCGACGTCGTTTTAAGTTTCCTATCAAGTTCCCCTTCCATTAGCTATGAAAAAACATTATTATATATACTTGCATGTCAGCGAGGTATGGCATGCCCGTATAATATTGCCCAGGCAGTGGTTTGTTTGCATATTCTTTTTATAGAAGGGTTCCATAAGGGTGTTTGGTAGCAAAAGCATGGTTAGCGCACTGAACGAAGAATTCACTGATCTAAGAGCGGTGCGCGCTGTTTGGCGTCAAAATCGTCGTGTCATGCGAAATCGTCGCTTGCCATTGACTCCGCACGAACTAAAGCCAGTTTTCCACTAGGCGAACGAACGAACGAACGAACGAACGAACGAACGAACGAACGAACGAACGAACGAACGAACGAACGAACGAACGAACGAACGAACGAACGAACGAACGAACGAACGAACGAACGAACGAACGAACGAACGAACGAACGAACGAACGAACGAACGAATGAATGAACGAACGAACGAACGAACGAACGAACGAACGAACGAACGAACGAACGAACGAACGAACGAACGAACGAACGAACGAACGAACGAACGAACGAACGAACGAACGAACGAACGAACGAACGAACGAACGAACGAACGAACGAACGAACGAATTAACGAACTCACAGACAGAAGCATAATCTGGTTCAGTTAGAGACATATAAGCATAAAGCCTGGTTTTCATATGTCGGCAATGGTCGGCGATTTGTGATTTAGATGCATGTTAAAACGGGAAGTGAAGCAGCATGTTAAGAAATAAAGAACAATGCAGAAAAGCAGTGCTTTTATTCTTTTACTTAACACGCATCTAAATCATGCGTCGGCGACCATCGGCGACATATGAGAACCAGGCTTAAGGACAAAACAAAAGGCAAAACAAAAGAATGAAGTCAAGCCTGCGACATAACTGAGACAGTCATAATTATAATCATAAGATCATAAGCCAATAGCAGAACAAAAGACGTAATAAAGAAAAAGTCTTGTTGTTTTGTCTTCGCAAGTCCCAGAAGAGAAGTTATGCTTTGTTTTTGTGCTTATATGCTTATGTCGCTAAACTAAACTAAACTAAACTAAACTAAACTAAACTAAACTAAACTAAACTAAACTAAACTAAACTAAACTAAACTAAACTAATCTAAACTTAACTTAACTTAACTTAACTAAACTAAACTAAACTAAACTAAACTAAACTAAACTAAACTAAACTAAACTAAACTAAACTAAACTAAACTAAACTAAACTAAACTAAACTAAACTAACCTAACCTAAGCTAAACGAAACTAAACTAACCTTATTTATACGGGATAACGCTTTATCAGTTATATCTAAACTGTTATCCTCAGAGGTCCAGTAAGGGCCCTGCACCCTCATTGGTCCAGTGTTACTACAGGAGGAAACTGGAGTACCCAGAGGAAACCTGCGGTGTTTGGTAGTCAGACTGGAAGCGCTCTTCTGAGTCTTCTCACATGTGGTCAAGGTGAATTCTTTAATCAGATAACTGCACCGTGCAGGAATCGAACCCGGCAGGCTCACAGAGGTGAAAGGCACGCGCACTAACCACTGTTAAAGCCAGCTGCGCTGCGCAACTAATTTGTTAGGACACTGCAGTGATTGAAGCCAATTTTCTTCTTGCGTACCACTCAAAATATTTTTATGGCATTATTGTGTAACTCATATACAATCAACAAATTTTGTAAGTATACATGTAGTTGAGAAACATATATCAAAAGATATAATTATCAATGTATATATGATCAGTAGGAATCAGTTTTGAGCGCATGCATGTTAGTGACGCGACACTGAAAAAATACTCTTTTTAATATACATAACTGTAATAGCATGGTCTAAACGTCGTCAAAGTTTTTATATAGTTTAATAAACGAGCAGCTTGGAGTGTTATTATTAAGTTTTAAAAACACGAGGCGATAACTAAGTATTTTATACCTGATAAAACACGAACTGCTTGAAATGTTTAGAAAAATTCATATGTTAAACTAAGACTGAAAAATACGACTTAAAAATCAATATTTATATAACCTTAAATTTTTCGGGCAAAAATATCTGCCCTCCCCAAACAGAATTGGGCAGCTACGCCGTCGCCTA
The DNA here is from genome assembly GCA_964035015.1 of Corallium rubrum. Lineage (NCBI taxonomy): Eukaryota > Metazoa > Cnidaria > Anthozoa > Scleralcyonacea > Coralliidae > Corallium > Corallium rubrum. The sequence goes on from OZ036000.1 coordinate 9,160,596, forward strand.
TGAAGACAGTTCAATTCTCTTCTTAAAGTGTCTATGAAGTAAAAAACGCGTTGGCATTCTTTTTTTGATGGCAGGAACATTCCCTGAAAATTTCATGAGAATTTGACGTGAAATCTTCGAGCTATTAACTCTCAAAGTTTGCCATGGCTATTTAATTTCTGCATGGAGAAATTTGCGCTCTCGTTAAGAACGCCTTATGCATGACGTACGCAAATGGCAACTATAGACCACTTTCATAATGAATGGCCAGCATTTTAAATATTCTTTTATGTGCATCTAAATGAGCCTTTCTGGCCTCGTTATGAGGCAAAGATTCTTTTGAATTGCAAACACACAAACGAGGCCAGGAAGGCTTATTAAGATGCACATAAAAGAATATTCAAATTAGTCACTATTATGAAAGTGGTCTATGCATAAGAACAATTGAGATGTAAAAGGCCAAATTTCTCCAAATTCCAACTTGCCATGGCGAACTTTCAGAGTTGACAGCTCGAGAACCACATACCAGATTCCCGTGAAATTTCAACATGTCCTCTCACTTAAAATTCAGGATTATCCTGAATTGTCAAAGTGTCTAGAATTCAGGATTATCCTGAAGCCTAGGGGACTTCTCTATCCAACATGCGGGATGTTAAAGTGTCTATGAAATGAAAAATTCGTTGGCATTTTTGTTGTTTTATTGTACAGAGGAACATGGCAGGAGCACTCACTGGAAATTTCCATGGCTGGTCATTCTTGGAGAAAAATTGGGCTTTCGGAAACAATGCTTATGACGTACGCAGATGGACAACTATGCATAAGAACAATAGATTTCACTATTAATAATCCATCTGCGTAAGAAGCCCAAATTTCGCCAAAACAAACTATCCACGGCAAATTTTGAGAGTTGATAGCGCGAAAACTACGCATCAGATTCTCTTGAACTTTTCAGTGAGTGCTCCTGTCATGATCCTCTGTACACTGAACAAAACAACAAAAATGCCGACGAATTTTTCACTCCATAGACACTTTAAACTAAAAAGCATATAACAAAAAAAACACAGTAGGGTGTTGTGGTTCTGTTTACTCAAGTAAAGAAATGTCAACGAGTTTTCACTTCACATATAGACACTTTGTTAAGATTCAGATGCTAAAAAATCACTTGTTATTTTCTTTTCCAATATTAAGACATTTTTCTGCGACTTGACATGCATGCAGAAAATAAAACTCAATCCTCGTCGGAGGAATACGCCAACAGCTTCCTGGTTGCAGGTGCATGCACAGAAGTCTTTCCTGAAAATCCTCGCGTATTTTTTATCATAGAATTGATACATCCAATGCAGCAAACGAGAAATAACAGAGTCGTGCTGGCCACAAGAAACCAAAAGAGCCCACGAACCTCGAGGTCCCCCAATAATCCATGACTCCTGTCAATCCTGTGCCGTTCCGGTGTCGAACGGTCATCTTTGGAACTGCTCGGAGACGTTTTCGTATCGACGGATAAAGCGGTCTCGGTAAGCATCGACTTTACGACATCCAGCGATCCATTGTTAGCCCTTGGTTGTACCCCCAACAGATAGCACACCAAACTGTAAATATCAGTATTATTGATTGCTGGGGTTATAAGACCGCTACGAAAAGACGGGCCGCTGGCCAAGAAAACCGACTTCATCTCCTTGAAATCTGGATCGTAACCAGTAGCACCCAAATTTCTGGAAACCATAGGTGACCCTTTTAGCATCTCATCGATTTTCCTGTGAGAGTTCTTGCTCGATCGGACGGTGGCTCCCAGTGGAACAAAAGCAATAATTGGAGGGATACGACGGTGGTGGGAAAAGTGATAATGAGGTGGAAGGTCGTCTTTCAGATAGACACTCATATAAGGACATCCTTTTAGAATTCCGTAAATCTCCTCCAACGTGTGACCACGTTTAGGGTAGAAAAGAAGCGTCCCTTGGGAATGAAGGAGGATATACGAGTTATGGTCGATGCATTTGTCCAGATCAATAACGTGATCCCAGTTGAGCTCTGTAACACCGTGATCTGTTGTCAGCAGTATGTTAACATTCAGATTGTAATCACGAATCTTCCGCAGGAGGTAATTAAGTAGAAAATCAAAAACCTTCATTTCGTTGATCACCTGTTTAGAATTCGGGCCCCATTTCAACGCAGTCGTCTTGATATCGTCGGTGTACAGTAACACCAGGTCAGCCCCCTCATGCTCGAACCACTCGATCGCTCGATCAATATCGTTTTTGAAAGACTTATGTTTACCTTGACAATTCAAGCTTGGCAGCATCGATCCGTACACGCCAGGCCACCGACACACACCGCTCTTCCCCCGACCTTGTTTTTCGATGTCTTTCCAAACGGGGTGTACGTTCTCCCACCACGCCGACTCTTCACGCGTTTCTCTGCTGAACACGCGATTTATGGTCGGATCGAACATTGTACTTGAAATAATGCCATGGCTCTCGGGAAATAGCCCAGTCGCGATGCTGTAATGGTTGACTAAACTCGCAGTATTTATCGAGTTCTGTACGTATCTCGCCACTGTGCCACTGTGTATCAGCTGTTCGAGTGTTGGACACTGGGTTAGATTCAGGTAATCAAGTTTGAATCCACCAACGGACAGCAAGAGGACTTTTGGTCTTGTAAATTGCTCTGGCTTGGAAGTTGTCGATGCTGGTATTGAGACTACGTAATTAACAGGCCACAGCAATGTGACAACCAACATAAACCAGATAAAACCCATCCTGACGAACGAACTCGAGTGTTCAAGTGAGATATACCAAACTGAACGAGGACTCAAGTTGACATATAAGATTATGTTTGACTAGCTATAGATCTAATTGTTTTCTTAATGTTAGCAAGTCAGCATAGCTCATACTGACTTCTTTATTATGAATTTAAATTACCGTGCATACATTCATACAAAATTACCATAACTATTGATCCAGTGAATGATTTTTGTCAATACAAATTTATATCTCGTGTGTTCTATTATATCGCTTCACTGCACGCGGATGATTAAAAACACCAAGATTCAAACTTTTTGTTGCCACCCTATTTTTTGCAAGTCTTTAATACAGAATTTCTTAAAATTGCACAAACTCCCCTAATAACGTGGTGTTTGTTAATCAGTTCCAGTCAAATGTCAGTATGTATGTTAGCCGTGTGATACTTTCCGCTTAGAGTTTGTAATGTCTTCGGTTAGTTCTTGCTGTACATGCTGTCGTTGGTTCAGTGTTAAATTTAAAACTCAGAACAAACATTACAAACTTCAAGCTGAATCAGATTTTACTTTGATTTTACTGTACTAAATAGCAGTGCTGTGAGTAACTTCGTTACAAGTAACTAGTTACATGTAATCGTTACTTTTTTGAGTAACTTTACCGGTAAGTAGTTACTTTTTTCAGAAGGTAACTGTAACTGTAACTAGTTACAAAAAGTAGGAATAAAAAGTAACGATAACTAGTTACATCTGCCGTTGAGAGCGCCGTTATACTTTTTGCGATATCCATAATACTCCCAACCTCGCCGAGTCATCGTTCAACGTCGTATCCAGCTTTTTATTGAACTGAACACACCGGTGCCTGCAAGTGCAGCATGTGAAAGGCTGTTCAGCTGCGCAGGATTAATTTTCAGACCACATTGGTCAAATTAAACAATAGTTTTGTCTAATTCACATGCTTTGTAATGTAATTGTAACTAGTTACAACATTTTTAAAGTAACTTTGTAACTGTAACTGTAACTAGTTACTTTTTTTCATTGTAACTTGTATCGGTAAATAGTTACTTTTCTGATGATGTAACTGTAACTGTAACTGTAACTAGTTACAAAATTTATGTAACTATTACAGCACTGCTAAATAGTACGTACAATATTCAGTAGAGACTTCACTTTTTCCTGGCCGACTTGGTCTTCAGTATTTTATATTTCCTAGATGTGACGTAATCTCAATACCGTCCTCGTTCTTTACAGAATGATGTCATGAGAACTGTTGATTGAGATTGCATGACTTTGATATAGATGCTACAATCATTTTAGGAGTACTAGGGCATTTTGGAAGTCATTAAACCAGTTTTAAAAATAAACTATAACAGTTTGCTGTCACTTATTTTATTTATAAAATTTAACCGTCGTCGTCGTCCTACTAGAGTCGTAAGGTCCCTAAAACCCAACACCAAACACCAAACAAACACAACAACACCAAACAAACAACAACAGCTTCGTCTTCTTTGTGGTCAACCATGGGTCTAGCCTGGTACCTTGGCAATATGGGCCAGGTAACCACTAAAGACTTCTGCTTTCCTATTGGTTGAAATTTCGCGCGTTTTTAGTGGCTATGAGTAAAACTGCAATCGTCATAAGTGGATTTAGCCCTGATGACGCGAGCATGAGATCAGTGGTTACCTGGCACCAGGCTACCCTGGGTCAACCTCTTCTTTATGCTGGGGAAACCGCTGACCTATCGCTGACTCAGCCTTCGTTCAAGAATCAAGAAACGTCAAACATGTCTTCTGTAAAATTTCTGTGTTCTTACTGTGAGTTCGAGGCAGATAAATCTTCGATTGGCGATTGCGATTCAGTGGATTCGTGCCCTAACTGTGGAGCAGTTTTAACTGAGGAACAAGTCTTCAGCCATGATGCCACATCTCACAATTTCTCCGGATCTTTTGCGAATTCTGATGGCTCGCAAATGTACGGCCACGGTTTTGACGACCACCAAAGAGCAAGACTGCCAACAAACATCATTACAGCAGGAGAACGTAAACTTACGAAAATGATCGCCAGTGTTTGCTCAAAATTACATCTCTCGAGCGAAATCATTGAACAAACAAACTGTTTTGTTTTGGAGAGTGTTAATCAACATCCAAAATTCAAAATGACTAATGGCAAATTTCGCATGGTTGGTGCCTGTGTTTATATCATATGTCGAGCAAACGATATCCCGCTTACTATAAAACAGGTGGCGGGTGCGTGCGGGTGTAGTCATTTCTTGATTGGAGATTACATGAAGTTGATCGACGTTGAACTGAACTTGAACCAAACCCCAGTCACCGTTGAAAATCTTATTTCAGTTGCTTGCTCCCATTTGTCCAAACCGAAGGAATGTGAGGAGATAGCACTGCTGTTGTATGCTGAGAGCAGCTCTGCAATGCTTCTCAAAGGCCATCGCCTTCCCGAAGCTATTGGGCATGCTGTTATGGCCAGTCTTGCCTTAAACAAGGGTACCACCCAAAAACAGGCAGTCGACCATCTTTGCAACAAAATGTCTCAGCCACTACACACTACAGTAGTGAATTGCATCTGTACATTGAAGCGTTACATGTTGAAGTTAGTGAGTGAGATTCCATGGGTTGACATGAAATATGTGAAGCTGACCAACATTCACCATTATTTGAAAGATATTGCAAGGTATCGGAAAACCGTTGGTGCATTTGCTTCAGAAAGTGGCAGCCCATCTTGGTTCCATATAAAAGAAAAGGAAATTTTGATTCGAAAAGAAAAAATTAGGAGTGCCCAGGAAAGGATAAAGTTAAAGAAAACACAAAGTGGTGAAATAGGTGATGAGTGTCTTGAAACTAGCATAGAAAAAAATGATGATTGTAGCACACTGGCAAAGGAAGCTATTGCAGATGCTCCAAACAGTGTTGAAACTGTAGAATTAGATGAAGAAGATTTGACCATTGAAGATTTACTCGAGATGGGATGTTCACCAGAGGAACTTCAAGAAGGTTATTACGAGACTCTCAAATCAACCTTAACAACTAAATCTGAAATTATGGACAAGGAGATTGAATCATATGTGCGTACACCAGATGAAGTTAGCAAACTGAAAAGATTTTCGGATAAGGAGGGTACGACTTTTGGTCTAAGTGAAGTGGAACTGCAGAATAAGCAGAAAAGAAAACGAGTATAGACTACTGTAGAATCCTGAAAGTAGCAGCCCCCTGAAAGTAGTGTCCCTCTTGAAAGTAGCGGCCCCCTCTACATAGCAGGCCCTGTAAGTAATGGACTTCTGTGTGATACAGTGAATACGATTGATGATGATGAAATGGCTTGAAAGAAAGAGGAAGAATCAAACCAAAAACTTTATTTCACATTCATACTAAGAGGATATCATGCATTCGTTTTATGTAATACAGCAAATTTAGTTTGTATTTACTTTATTTACTTATCCACAGTATTAATTCTTTGAAAGTTTTCATGGCAATAATGTTATAAATAAGTTTTGTGGAAACACCACGTAAAATATTTCTTTGCTAAGCTTTCGGCCTGTTGACTCAGGCCTTCATTAGAGCAATAACAACAAGTTGTTGGCTCACGTCATTTATAAACTAAGCAACTGATCAATTAAATCACGTAAGAATACAATGGCGTATCACATTAATGGGTCATTCCAGAAAACATCCACACCTCCCCCCTGGAGGAAATGTGAAGTTGACCCCCTCCCCCCTTCGGATGTCCTAGTACATTTTACTATTATCAGAAGTAGATATACCCCCTCCCCTCCCCGGATGGCACAAATTTCCTCTGTGGGGAAGGTATGGATCTTTTCTGGAATGCCCCAATCATAAAGGCCTGAGTCAATAGGCTGAAAGCTTAGCAAAGATATTTTACGTGGTGTTTCCACAAAACTTATTTATATTTACACACTTACGGTATTTTACCACCCAAAAGTAGCGGCTCCCAACAGTGGATAAAGCCAAAAGTAAGTGGGGCTGCTACTTTTGGGATTGAATGGTATGCTAAAAAGTGTTGAATTAAAGCACAAATATAATATGGATACAACTCATGTACTGACCACAGGTCTAGTAAGCAAAGTTAGTTTTTCATATAGTAAGCAAATCCAACGTTTTCAGTCTTGTGGTGTTTAACACTGGTTTCTACTAAACTCCAGTTTTACCAACTTCTTTTTTGAAAACACTGGGAAAGCAGCTAAAAACAAATAAATTTGCATGCATCCTACTTACCATTGGCCAATAATGTGCACATGGTTCCAGTGAAAAAGTGTATATTTATAGTCATTTATTAGTTATTATTAACACAACTTGGGCCTTAGCTCTGTCTTTTTACCTATTTGTAATTTATAGCTTGGTAAAGTAATTTTACAAATCTAAACATGTAATATCTGCACCTGGAGAGATTTTAGTACACATGGTGTACTTTTAGTGGAGTTGATCTGCAGGAGTTTAAATCTGTTGAGTTTTTAATTGCTTTTAGCACTATGCTGTTTTGTGTTTAAAAGTGTAATTTTTTATGGGCTGAGAAATGAACAAGTTTTTTTACATTAATCAGACAAAGTATTAAACTTCAGCGAGAGATCAGTAATGAAATTAAATTGTGTGGGGCCCGTACAGTTTGCCTGTATATATGTAAATATATTTTATGTATGACATGTAAATACATGTTTATGGTAAAATGATGGATATGATTATGTTAGTGAATAAAAAATAGACTTACATTGGTTTAACTACATATATTTTGTCCTTTCTGTGGCTTTAAAATATCCATTTTGGCGGTTATGATGATCATGCTTTCCCGGTTATACCCAAAAAAGCGTGAGATTTTTGTGAATTTTTAAATTCATATTGTGGATTTTTCAAAGACTATATATTATCAAGGAGTTTCCAGCCGAGATTTTTAGCTATTTCTATATTAATTTTAGCTCGACGTACACTAGAGAAAGTTATCAAAAATTAAATACAGTTTCCGAAACAAAAGTTTCCAGTGTATGTTGCCAAAAGTTTCCCTGTGCAATCATAGTTACTGGAGGGGGATGGTTTGGAAACTCGGCAAAAGTCATCGTTCCATGCTTTTGTTTAATTTGCTTAATTTCACGGTCACTGAACGTATTGTCACAGAATAAAGACTATACAGAAGGGCCACTCGGGTCGGAACCTTTGAAGTTTTTGTCTCCGCGCATGTCGCATTACGCATGTTGTTCAGCCAGTAAACTGCATGTTCTGGCCAATAAGCACGCTGAACTGGCTGTCCTAGCCAGTAAACTGCATATTTTTGCATAAAAATACGAGGACACGTTGTACCGCTAAGTGGCCCTTCTGTATAGTCTTTATTCTGTGGTATTGTATTTTCTGTATAATGAAGCAGTCATCCAATACCAACGTTCGCGTTTAATTGGTGTAGTCCTTCGTCATCACGTGTTCTAAGTTCTTTGTTCGTTGCGTAGTCCTTCGTCGTCACGTGTCCATAGAATTTCCTTTCAACCAATTGCCTTCCTCCAGCATGAACTATTGTGTTCATCAACATGACCATTGCATAATGATGAAAGACAATGTAGCTTCCAAACCACCCCCCTCCACTAACTGTGGTGCAGTGCAGTGCAGTGCAGTGCAGTGCAGTGTAGTGCAGTACAGGTACGATATGTATAGGTAATAGCATGGTTTCGAGTGCAATTTGGAAAAAACAGGCACGAGTGAGTTTTTCAAAGACTCAAAATTGCACGAGTCCGAAGGACGAGTGCTATTTGAGGTCTTTGAAAAATTCACGAGTGCGTGTTTCCTTCAAATTGCACGAGAAATCATGCTATTACTTATGAATAATATACATGAAAAAATTTCTCCTAAAGAGAATCTTTCTAATCTTTCTAAAATGCTTTGTTCAAATAACATACCTGAAAACTAACAGGAAGAGCTTTTTTCTAGCAAAAAATGATTTTTGTGCAAATTTAAAAAATTACAAAATTTGCACTAAAATTGCACTCCTCTCAGCCAATCAGAATTGAGAAATTTTTTCATGTACATTATTAGGTATGGTATGGTATGGTATGGTACAGTACAGTGCAGTGCAGTGCAGTGCAGTGCAGTTCAATACAGTGCAGTACATACCGGCTTTTGGTCACTGTGGCGTCACATGAAAACGATCTATAGGCATTTTTCTTATAACCTAGCTTTCCGATGGTCAAATTTCGGGATTATTTTTTGAAATATTAAATATACGTTTGAGTTTAAAGTGCCTCATATCTGGGAAAATTTTATATATTCATAATATTTAGGTTTTCATCAGCAAAATTGCATTATATTTTGTCGTTCCAAAATTTCATCTTTCTGGACTTTTTCGCTGTCAAACGGTTGGACTACCAAAAGCAGTAGAGTACTCAGCCTATGAGCCTAACGCAAAGGAATGTAACACGTGAGAGACGTAAGCATACGCAAGTTTCGATTGGGCCATGGTCGATCCAAAGATATGACTGGTTTTCCGTTTTATCCCACATACGTGTGACGTCATTGCTCAAAATGCATATAGCCAATAACTCAAGAAATCTTTCACCATCTTAGGTGTTCTTCCAAATGCAATCTTAAAAAACTGAAGATGAAAGCTTTTAAAAAACTCAATAATTCACGAGGAAAACACAAAGAAAATCAGTACCATGTCGGTGTTTTCTTTCCTGATAAAACTTATTGACGTCAGGAAAACACAAAGGAAATCAGTACCATGTCGGTGTTTTTTTTTCCTGATGCAATTTTATATAAAGAAATGAATACTATTTAAATGAGCATAACCAATAACGAAACGTTTTTTAAACAGTTCAATAAATTCGGGCTGCACCCTCGTGGTTTTAAACCTGATAAAACACTGCTGCTCGTTTATTAAACATTACATTAAAAACTGGAAAATTGTGGTAAAAAAGAATGAGCTTTGTTGAAAATTATCTTGTATTACCATTTCCGGTTTAGACTCGCCCCAGGCCGCAACATCGAGGATCGCCGCCATCTTTGAAGTTCGCTCGGAGATCGAGCTTCCGAGAAGCAAGTCCAAAGCTTGGATTTTTCTTTTTGACCATGGCGTACAACAACGAAAGCGAATCGGACATCGCAGAGACATCTTCTGGGAGGATTTTTGCGGGGAAATTTAAACGGTAAGCGAACGAAACACTGCTAAAAATACCTTCGGTTTAGCGTCCAAATTAAGGATGATGTGGCATCACTGGCATGATTAAGATCATCAATGGGTCATGGTTTGGTACGTATTTGTATTAAATGGTTTCTCTTCTTGTATTCTCCTAGCCATGCCGACCTTAACGAACTACTGGACAGCAACAAGGACAGTCATAAACTCGAAGCTATGAGACGTATTATAGAGGTTCGTCTTACCGTAGTAAAAACACGATTATTTGAACTATGGACTTCAAAAAGTTCCTATATATTCACATGATTTGTAACTGCACGTGACTTTCATTTGACCCTCGAGGTTTTCCTGAAAATCTCTGGTTTTTCTTTTTACCACCGATGTACGAAAATATTGTGTCTTCTAGTTGTTCAATATTGCACAACAATTGAAGAAATTGTCGTGATAATTGTCTTATTGTTTTGCAGCATGTCTACAGTCATATTTGTAAAGCCTTTAATAATTCAGACATTTCCGTTGATTTTGGCATTTTGCCTTTGGAAAACAAGTGATTCGCAAATTCTAATGTTCCTTGAGTGTTCTAATGTTCCTGTGATGATGTGGTTAAAGTTCTTGCAATATTAAACGCCTTGTGTAATGAAATTTTCAATTTTGACCTATTTCGAAATTTTTGTAATTTCATCAAAAAAGTTATGGTTTCAACTTTCAGGCATGTCTGAAATCTGTTATCAGTAGGGGGTGATTAACTTATTTTAATTTTCAGTACAGTGTGAATCAATTGATTCTTTATAATAAATAGAGTGAAAGACTTTAAATAATTGGTTACCACTCCCTCAATTACAGCATGTACACCATATAATCTGTGACCATTACTGGGACCAACAGAGAGACATTATGGCCTTTTAAATGGGGCAAAATAAGCTGCAGCTTAAATAAGTCGCGAACAGCTCGTATAAACAGACTATTCTTGACTAAACCGTGGCTCATTTTGGACTAGCTTCAACCAGGCTTATTTTAGTCGCAGCATAATGATTATATGACCATTTATACGAGCTGTTCATGACTTATTTAAGCTGTGGCCTATTTAAGCCACAGCTTATTTTGCCTCATATAAAAGACCCTATTAAGGCTGTATATTTATTTATTTATTTATTTATTTATTTATTTATTTATTTATTATGTTTTTGCCAACAGTGTATAAAGAATATTTATACCTACACACAAATAAATATATACATATAGTAATTAAAGTATTAAATGACAGACAAACAGACAAACATGCATATATACAGTACAAACCAAAATTTAAGAGAAGTGGCAAGGGTAGCCATGACAGTGTGTGCCAGTTACTCAGGTCCCATGTATAAATAGATTAAGAGGGAAAACAAAAAAAAAGCAAAAAGTTCAATTCAGATCAAAAGAAAAATAAATAAAAGAATGATGAAAATCTGCATAGTAAAAACTGTTAAGTACAACAGCGAAGGTCACCAAGCAAGCTCTGGGTGGAGTTGCACTTGGGACAAACTGATCTCCATGACTGAGGTTTATCTGGATCGTATGTACAGTCCAGCGCGAGAGTGTAGTAAGATATAAGTTGATTTTAAAGTTGTTGAGTGTTATTCCATTTAATCTCAACTCATTTGGCAGGACATTCCACATTCTGCACATTCTTGAAAAAAATGAGTGTTGAAAAGTGAGAGTTTTACATTTTGATGGCCGGAATTGAACAAGTTCGGGAGATGAGTAGAATCTGGTTATTTGTTTTGGTTGATATGGAACAGGTAGAAGAAAATCAAATCAAGATATTCATGCCAGTATGAGAGAGGAATTAGGTTTAGTGATAATTTGCAAGCATTGTTTGTAAGTTGTAGAAAATAAGCAAATAAGCATTTGGCAGAAAATAAGGTTGTGATTTAGCCCATTACTGCCTAGGATCTCTGAGGGCACTGCCTTTACTTGGTTTGTCATTACTTTAGTAAAATTGTCTGGTGTTAGACAGAGTGAAAGAATAAAGGAAACCTGTTTTTGGTCAGCTCAGGCACGAATGCTGGTTAATCCAATAATGAAGAATATTGATTTTTAGTATAAATACACTGGTGATTATAGAAAATCACACGTGCTGATTGGTCGAGCTACGTCAGATTAATTCTTGATAATCACTTACAGCGTTTATTCAAAATGGCAGAGCTTGAAATAACGGCCGGCGGCCGGCGGTTTTCCGACCAAATTCCAGTTTTTCCGACCAAATGCTGAAATGATCGGAAATTTTGTCCGGACAAATTTTGAAAAAAAAAATCTGTTTTTTTAAATGATCGGGTCGGTGCTCAACACTCCATTTTTCTTGTTAAATTTCCATAGGGTTTTCCATCAGTTTTGAGTTAAAGTTGGTTTTACACTTAACAGTGCACTATCAAAATTTCTTTGATCAAAGTATGCTTTAAACAAAGTTTAGTTAACTTAAGTGTGTGACAGTGAGTTACGAGTCAGAGTGACTGCTTTCATTGTTGTTAATTTGACGACATGGAAGATAAAGAATACGTTTCCTCGACGTTTCGAGCAAAGGCCCTTCATGATCAGGACAGTTAAATAGGCTGATCAAATAGGCTTATTTGACTCTCCTGACGAATTAGGTCCTGAGCTCAAAACGTCGAGGAAACGTATTCTTTATCTTCCAGGTTGTCGAGTCGAGATAACAACAGTGCGTGATTTTTAATTCAAAACCATTGCGTTAAACTGCGATTGACGCCACTGTAATCACAGAAACTTATCGTGTAATCCAGCTTTTCAGTTTAAAGTTGTTTCATAGTTACCATTTTAATTAAATTATTATTCACTATAACTCATACGCAATTCAGAATTAAACATTTGTGTTTTATTATTACAAATAACAAGTAGAGTGATTTACTGCATGCTTGACAGAATTTACTCAACGGAGGGGGTCAAACTAAACTAAAAAATTCCGACCAAATTTGAAAATTTCCGGTCAAATTTCATTTTGCTCGGAAGTTTTGCCGGACAAATTTTAAAATTATTTCAGGCTCTGAAATGGCCACCAGCCAGGTTGTCAATGCAACAGACGAGGAAATTAACAATTTTAAAGAAAATGTTGTTCCTAAAAGTATGAAAATGTGTATTTACATTAAAACAATTATTTGCCTCAGGCTCAGTGAATATCGGTGAATAATAACCTCGACTTTGTCTCGTTTATTATTTAACAATTATTTGCTGAAGGCGAGGTGAATATCGGTGTATAATAACCGAGACGAAGTCAAGGTTATTATTCACCGATATTCACTGAGCCTGAGGCGAATAATTGTTTTAGTATAAATACACATTTTCGTACTTTTAGGAACAACATTTTCTTTAAAATTGTTAATTTCCTCGGCTGTTGCATTGACAACTTTGGGTGGTGGCCATTTTGAATAAATGCTGTAGGTGATTATTGAGAATTAATCCGAAGTAGCTCGACCAATCAGCGCGTGTGATTTTCTATAATCACCTGTGTATTTATACTAAACACTGATATTCACCTCACCTTCGGTGAATAATTGTTAAATATTATTATTTTTTAAACTTTTTTTCAGTGTTTGTCAAGTGGAAAGGATGTGTCACAATTATTTGCTTCTGTTGTAAAGAATGTTGTTTCTAAAAACACAGAGGTAAGTTGTTCATTTTGTTATATTTCTCATTCAATAACTAAAAGCATCAGTCTAATACAAAAGACAGACAGACAGACAGACAGACAGACAGACAGACAGACAGACAGACAGACAGACAGACAGACAGACAGACAGACAGACAGACAGACAGACAGACAGACAGACAGACAGACAGACAGACAGACAGACAGGCAGGCAGGCAGGCAGGCAGGCAGGTAGGTAGATAGATCCTGGCACAGGATTGCTATCCCATAGGACAGGATGACTATCCCGTGGGACGGGATTTCCGTCCCATGGGACAGAAGTCCCATCTCGTGGGATGAGAATCCTGTGAAAAATCTTGGAATAAAGTCAGAGATGAAGTAATTTACAACAACTAGATAAATAATGATATTTAGTACAGTAACAATTTAATAAACGAAATACCTACCGTATTTTCTGGGCAATAACCCTCACGGTGTATAACCAGCACAGCAACAAAAATGTCACTTTTGGAAAAATAAATCAGCGTATTACCTGTACCATCAGATAACCCGCAACCAGACTGACTTGTATTTCTTCTTTGTTCGGCATTCCTTCATTTATATTCAGCCATTTTGAATAATGCAGTATATATCATTAGCATATTGCACAACAACTAACAGTTACAGTACAATGTTTTTTAGTTTATGTTAGATCAAAACTTGTAACAACTAACAGTTACAATGTCTTTATGTTAGATCAAAAAGCTGGTGTATGTTTATTTGGTCCGTTATGCTGAAGAGCAGCAAGACTTAGCATTGCTTTCTATAAGTACATTTCAAAAGGCTCTAAAGGTTGGTACTAAACATTTCTCTAATCTCCCTTTGTATTTTGTATTAACACAGCTAACTAAGTTACTCTGTGGCCTTTACAGTATGCATTTTTTATATACAAAAAAATATAATATAAATCTTTCGCCTCCTGGAGTTTTTTCGACAATGCACTGTAAATTCAAAAGAGCAGTTTTGACCCTTCTAGCTTATTGGACTGCAAGTTGTATACACTGTTCCATATCAGGATAAAATAATATCAATGCCCAGGGAAAAAATGGAAGCAAAGCCATACATTATATGTACATCACATTTTGTTGCGTGCCTTCCCTCTAAGTCTTCCCTCTAAGTGATTTGATTTATGAGTTCCATGCATAAACAAAAAGCATAGCTAATGCTGTCCATTTTTCCAAAGAGTAACACGACTCTTGGTGAATCCAGTCTATCAAAGAGTAATGCGACTCCTTGTTGACTTGGGGAAAGAGTGCGACGATCCCACCAGGAGTCCTATGACTCTAAGAGGAAGTGCAGAGACTCTGGCAAAGAATTGTTTTGACTCCATATTGGAGTCCAAACAACTCTTGGAATCAAAATGACTTCTTGGAATAGTCGAAACGACCCCTAGACCAAAAGAGCTGAAATGACCCCTTGGAGTCAAAACAACTCTTTTGAATTAACAGTGTGGATACAGTATTTTTCATGCTGCCCACCCCTACTGACTATGAGCTGGACAAATGTATTTTGTTGATTGCCTACTTTTTCTTTATTTTCTTGTAGGATCCTAATCAGTTAATTAGGGCCAGTGCATTAAGAGTGTTATCTAGTATAAGAGTTCCAATAATTGTACCAATTATGATGGTGGCTATAAAAGAGGTATATACAGTGTAGAGAGTAATACATGGATGTGTGGAAATATGAAATTTATTTCGAGTGTTGACCAGGATATCTCACAAGTGAGATATCCTGTTCAACACGAGGGATCAAAGTGACTTCTTGAAATAGCCGAAACGACCCTCAGACCAAAAGAGCTGAAATGATGTTAGCATCTGTGTGGTGCACTAATGTATAATGTCAGATTCATTCACAGTTTTTCGAACATTCTCGACCTTGCGAGTTTGTGTGTCGTCATGCGTTAAATTGCGATGACTTTTGATTTAGCAATATTGATAAGCTACTTTTCGAAAAATCTATATCTTAAGCAAATCATTGAGAGTAAGCTCCTTTATTTTCTAAATTTTGGGCATCCAAAGCCGTCCACTTATTCTAGGGTGTCCCAGGATGCCCGGACGCCCTTCTGGCTAATAGCCTGGCTCCATCGTAAAAATGGAGCATGCACGACAAAAAAATGAGAAACGTTGCTGTATATCAAATCTATGTGAAGAGTTGTTGTCATTACTCAAACTGTTGACGTGCATATATTGTATGCATGTGAAATTTTGTATTGTTTTTTTTTCTGTAGGCTGTAACAGACATGTCTCCATTTGTTAGAAAGACTGCATGTCATGCTATTCCCAAACTTTACAGGTAAGCGCACCTCTCTCCTCCGCAGAGGTTCTTTCGGAGATCGGAGGTTTCGGGTATCGTCGGAGATGTGTGGGATCGTCGGAGATGTGTCGGAATCGCAAGCTGCACATAATTTCCCGTTTCGGCATTTCGCCCGCACTCGGTATGTCCAGCTGGCGATTCCGACACATCTCCGACGATCCCTGAAATCTCCGATCTCCGAAAGAACCTCTGCGGAGGAGAGAGTAAGCGCACAGTGCGTTGACTACACTTGGACATTGCTAAAGAGGGATCTGATCATATTGTGTGATTATTTTCCTTGTAATATTTTATTCAATAAACTCAAAAGCTGAAATTTAGTAATTGATTGGGCTTTTTCTCTTTATACAAGTCTGGATGCTGAATTAAAGGAACCTTTGATAGAAGTTATAGAAAAACTTTTAAAGGATAAAACTACAGTAAGTGAACAACATAATTTATTATCAAATATACTGCTATTTCCAAGCTACCATATCCAAGATATCTTTAAGTAATAGATAAAGCATGAGCAGCGTTCTGTATCTGATTTACAAGGCGAGCTGTGAGTGAGCCGTAGTAAATCAGATATAGATCGCTTAAGTTAAGCGTGCTTAAAATGCGCCACCTTGGTGCGTTTACACGGTCATTTGATAATCCCTTACTAAAACACGTACACCATTATTCAACATGACGGACGATCTATATTTTTGGTTTTGGAAGCTTCGTATGGGTAGCGTGCGTCAAAGAACAACGGAAGACATCGGTACACGAGAAAGAGTTATAGCTAAAAGAAAGAAAGAAACAAAGAAACAAAGGAACAAAGAATAGCGAGGTGTAAGCTTCTACAGCAGGGCAACCCCCTCCCCCCCCCCCCCATTATCGTATTAGTAACACCGTATTAATATCAAGCGTTTTTCAATCCCGTTGCGTTTACACAGCCAAGTTAAGCGAGATTAGCTGATCGTGCTCAGTTTAATCCACCTCCTTGAGATGGTGCAAACTAATCGCGATTAATTTACGCCGATCTGTTTACATGGACATTTTAAGCCCGCTTAAAGTCAGATGTGGCTCAGATCCCGCTTAAATTTTGACCGTGTAAACAGGGCTTAAATAGCCATGTTTTCAAACTATTTTCAAGTTGGAGTGATTTTAGCTAAGTAAATTGAGGAAATAATTTATGTAAATCAGTATGCGATTTACAGATATTGATTAAATATTCATTTCTTTTGAATTTTCCTCATGAATTTTTAATGAATTTGATAAGTAATATGCATGACACACGAGGACGAGTGTTTAATCAGGATTTCCAAACAGCTACGCCAGGTGCTAGAGGTTTTCCGTTTACACGAGGAGGAACAGAGAACTTCTAGCACCCAGGGTGTAATCACGGAGTTAGGGCCTTTTACAAGGGGGTTACCCTAGCATCCGGGTCAAAGTTAGCCCACCCTGCTGTCCGGGTCAACTTTATTAGACGTACATCAGTGGTGGTCACCAACCACTAATAGTCTAATAACAAGAAGCCTTAAACTAGTAAAAAGTTGTCCCGGGTAGGTGAGTTATCCCTATACCAAACGCGCTTACAAGGACAAAACATAACCCGGCTACTAAATACGACAAACACAAAAACAAGAAATATACGAGAGCTAGGGTAACCCGGATGCTAGGGTAAACCTTAACCGCGTTGTAAACAAGCCCTTATGGTGAGCTAGTTACTTACCGACGTCGAAGTAACTGACCGATTTATTTTGCATCACATTAAATTATCTTCGCTGTCGCGTAAGGACAAGAAATAATGAGGACGCCGTGTAATTTTATTGTAAAAAAACTTTTTCTTTTCTTTTTTTTTTTTTACTTCTGGTAAGTAGTTACCGTCAATGGTCGAATTAGCGCCACGGAATTAATGTTTCGGGCACAAATTAAATTTTCCGCCCCTTGGGAGGGAGGGGGGGATTAATTTCTCAACGAAAATCAAGTGTTGGTCACGGTAACAGGAACTAGAACACTTGAAAATGGCCTTGTTATTCCAACTTTCCGTACTATACTAGAACGAGGGTGAAAACGGGCACAGAATTTAAAGAGGAAGTTTGGCAATTGACGGATATTTGTACTCGCATGGACATTTCTGTAAAAGCGTGTATAAGAAAACCTGTTCCTTTGCAAAGACAACGTACTGCGATTTTCGGTTCAGCTTAGATTCGGAAAGTTTTACTGAAAAGTTTAAACATTGAAACGGATACGTTACCAGGGGCAATTTTATGATGTTGTCTGAGGGCGAACTAAAAAGTGTGGGCAACGTCTTAATTTCTATTGGTCGGAATGCTCAAACATTCAAATTTCCCATGGGAACGTGTCAAATTAAGAAACGATAAAAGTTTTCAATAACACTTCCCTTCTCTATAAGCTCAACCGATAATCGCAGGATATTCTACATTAGGGTTACCGGTATTCGCTGGGTTGATGATACAGTATGTGCGTGTGTTATTTTTGGGTTTTGCGTAGGAAGGATGGGTAGGAGGGACGCAATTCGACAATGGGCGCTAATTCGAGAATTTGCGATACCAACTTTGACAGCGTAAAAGTCCATGAAGATGAAATTTTGGAACAACAAGATGTATCGCAATTTCGCTTAGGCGAACCCAAAGATTACGAATATGTGGGCTATCTCGCCCTATCTATACTCAAATACTCCGAAAATAGTTAATATGCGAGATAACTCAATAGCGAGGAGTATCTCGCACATTAAAGTGCTTATATCACTTGTGGGGTTTTAACGTATTTAAATAGAGCAGAAAAATCAGATAATAAGTTATTTTGCCGTTTTTGATTTAGTCAAATAGTTCCAAATTTTAGTAAATATATTGGCTTCTGAACATGCCAATTCTCAAAAATTTCCGTCGCTCATTTTAACACCTTGGGGGGCCTGGGACTCAGGAACCTAAGCTGACTGTTTTCTTAGTTGGAACTCTCGTGCTAGCCTGCGAAAACAGACATGTATTCCTTGCGTGAGCCCGCGGCTCACACCGCTGAGCCGCGGGCTCACGCAAGGAATACACGTCTGTTTTCGCAGGCTACTCTCGTGCGTACTGGAAAACGGGCGAGAGGTCGACATTTCGATTTTTCAGTCAAATATATGTGTTTTTGTGAATCAATAAGCCGAAACGTAGTTGTTTTGGATTGACTCGTTCCTGAGTCCCAGGCCCCCAAGGTGTTAAAATGAACGACGGAAATTTTTGGCGAAAAGCCGAAATTGGCATGTTTAAAGGCTTATATCTCAGAAATTATTAAAGTAAATCAAAAACGGCAAAATAACTTATTAACTAACTTTTCTTGCTCTATTCAAATACGTTAAAACCCCACAAGTGATATAAGCACTTTAAATATTCTCTGAGTATTTTAATTTGACGAACATCTACCAAATGCCTGTTACATTACACTAAGCTCACAAATGTACCACATGTACTAGTACAGTATATGTAATTCTTAACATACAGTATATGGATTCTTAACATCACTTTAAATTATTGTGCAATTCTAGCTTGTTGCTGGTAGTGCTGTTATGGCATTTGAAGAGCTTTGTCCAGAGAGAATTGATCTCATTCATAAAAACTATCGTAAACTTTGTAATCTGTTGGTGGATATTGACGAGTGGGGACAGTCGGCCATTATCCATATGTTGACAAGATATGTGCGGTCACAGTTTCTGGATCCAAACAAAGCGGTATGGGAGTTATTTTATAATATTACAGTCGCTTGCACCTAAGTGAAAACACTGCCCGTCAAAACATGTTCTATTTCAACGTCAAACATAAAAGTTTTCCTTAGAAACATAATATGTTTGCCTTCGATACGTACTTGTTTGTGCTCTTAGCAAATCACGTCTTGCCAATCCCACGCTGCCAATTTCAAAACGGTTAACATTTGAACATGTTTTGACGGGCGATGTTTCCACTTAGGTGCAAACGACAGTATATACTATATATATTTAGAAATAATATGAGAAATCTGACTGTCCCAACCTGGAATTGAACCCAAGCTCTGCGAATCAACGCAATGGCGCTCTGTCCACTAAGCTATTGAGATACGATCCGAAATATGAGAGTAGAGACCTTAAGATACCCCGGGTTCGGTTTACGGGTACGGGTACCGCCATTTTTGTTTACTCGTAATATCTACCCGTTTTCCCGTGGTAGATCATGGTCTATCTGTACATACGACTACGGGTACGGGTAGATTACCCGTACCGGTAAATCGAACCCGGGGTATCTTAAGGTCTATTACGAGTAAACAAAAATGGCGGTATCCGTACCCGTAAACCGATGACTGTCCTGATCGTGTCCCCATAGCTCAGTGGTCAGAGCGCTGATGCGTTCCTTTGGAGACTCTGGGTTCAATTTCTGGCTGTGACACTCAGCTACAATAAATAGCTAAATAACTAGCCTAGTTTCTAAGCCTTTCGTTTCCGCCATGCGCTTGGCCGCGTAGTCGGTTTGGGTTCTTGGGAAGACTGGGGAGAGACTGGAAACGAGAAGGCTTAGCAACATTCGTAAAAAGGTCCTGCCCAGAATCGTTCTGCCCTCTGGCCCTTCGAGTGTTCCTGGGATCTAGCGTAGCGACAGTATATTATATAAAAAGCATAAGGATGTCTGCGAAGATTTTACCAAAGATCTTGGCGATCGAAAGAAGGAAATTATGGAATATATTCCAGTTGGAGCTCGAAATGAAAATTTAATTGTTCAACTTTTGGCGGTTGCAGAAGGAAAGCTAGTGATAAGAAAGCTAGGCCAGTGAACCTTCGTCGATCCGAGGTGAGTAGGCTTGTATTATTTTATGCAGATGGAAATAGTAAGTGTCGGGAAACACTTAGGACGTCATAACATCACAATTCTTAGATTCTTCGTCAATAAACAACTGAGCTGTAAAGTGAAAGTGTTTACGAATTTTGCTAGCGCTGGGGGGTCCGTTCGGATCACTTCCGAAACGTGTCAACCGAGGAAGGTCTAGAAACTAGGCTACTAAATAACACCAATACTTTACGGTGATATATTCGAGCTCGAATGCAACGCTAGCTTGCTCAGAAGAGTGCAAAGACAGTGCTGCGTAGGTCGTTTTTTTAGATGGAGCAAGGTGAAAGGGTGATGAACTACCGAGAATTTTGATAACAATACTGACGCTTCAATCGAAGCTCTTCATCAGAGTTAAATGTGTAAAAATTCATATACATGTGTTAATTTTACGAAGAGCTTCACTTGAAACGTTAATGTTTCGTTTTTAAAAATCTCCGTAGTTACCGCTTTTTCGTTTTGCTCAGGAGAGCACGGCCAAATTCATTGTGACAGCACGCAAGAATTGCCACATTGCCACGCTTTTCAGTCCTCCCCTAGCTCTATTCAGTGTTGCCACTTTATTGCCATTTTTCGCTATACGCGTTGCCACATGTTTTAAGGAACTATAAATGAAAACAACATCGATGGTGGTGGGAGGGATTGCAGGCCTCGAATTTAGCGGCGGCACCAACGGCCACTGGCCGTCGATGCCCTGCTTGTTGGCCGCTGTGCCCTCGAAATATATTGAAATCCATGGCCAGTAGTGGCCTGCCCTCAACCACAGTACTTAAGCTTTGTAATGCAAAGTGTAGGATTAGTAAAATTGACAATAAAACCTAAAACTCTGCTGAAATATCCGCAGTAGTTAAATTCACCTGCTCTGTCAGTCTTTTGTAACGTCATGACGTAACGTCATCAATCGTTCTGTGAAAGTATAAATATGGGACCTCTCTTCACAACGATTACCCCTGATGAAGACACTAGATCAAAGTGTCGAAACGTTGGGTCATGAACAGTAACTTTTTCAAATATGAGATTCAAAACGTTCAAAAAAATTTTAAGCCAGAGTAGCGTTAAACTATGTCTGATTCTTCACCTGGCTGCTTTGGGAATTTATTTGTTTATTTGTAGGATCTTGAAAATGAAAATTTTTATCCCGATTCGCATGGAAGTGAAGGTGACGAGGAGAATGAAGAAGATGAAGAAACGGATACAAAAGTTAAACAGAAACCTTATATTATGGATCCTGATCACAGATTGCTGTTAAGAGTCACTAAGCCTTTACTTCAGAGTCGAAATACTGCGGTAAGGACATGGCCGGAGCACGAAGTTACTCTACTGCTCATGCTCGTTCACGCTTATGCTCCTGCTCACGCTTATGCTGCTGCTCATGCTCACGCTTATGCTGCTGCTCACACTCGTGCTTATGCTGCTGCTCATGTTCGCGCTTATGCTGCTCATGCTCACGCTTATGCTGCTGCTCATGTTCGCGCTTATGCTGCTGCTCATGCTCACGCTTATGCTGCTGCTCATGCTCGCGCTTATGCTGCTGCTCATGCTCACGCTTATGCTGCTGCTCATGTTCGCGCTTATGCTGCTGCTCATGCTCACGCTTATGCTGCTGCTCATGCTCACGCTTATGCTGCTGCTCATGCTCACGCTTATGCTGCTGCTCATGTTCGCGCTTATGCTGCTGCTCATGTTCGCGCTTATGCTGCTGCTCATGCTCACGCTTATGCTGCTGCTCATGCTCACGCTTATGCTGCTGCTCATGTTCGCGCTTATGCTGCAGCCCATGCTCGCGCTTATGCTGCTCATGCTCACGCTTATGCTGCTGCTCATGCTCGCGCTTATGCTGCTCATGCTTGCGCTTATGCTGCTCATACTCGCGCTTATGCTGCTGCTCATACTCGCGCTTATGCTGCTGCTCATGCTCGCGCTTATGCTGCTGCTCACGCTTATGCTCGTGTTCGTGTTCGTGTTCGTGTTCGTGTTCGTGTTCGTGTTCGTGTTCGTGTTCGTGTTCGTGTTCGTGTTCGTGTTCGTGTTCGTGTTCGTGTTCGTGTTCGTGTTCGTGTTCGTGTTCGTGTTCGTGTTCGTGTTCGTGTTCGTGTTCGTGTTCGTGTTCGTGTTCGTGTTCGTGTTCGTGTTCGTGTTCGTGTTCGTGTTCGTGTTCGTGTTCGTGTTCGTGTTCGTGTTCGTGTTCGTGTTCGTGTTCGTGTTCGTGTTCGTGTTCGTGTTCGTGTTCGTGTTCGTGTTCGTGTTCGTGTTCGTGTTCGTGTTCGTGTTCGTGTTCGTGTTCGTGTTTGTGTTTGTGTTTGTGTTTGTGTTTGTGTTTATGCTCATGCTTATGAAGATTTGATGTTATATTATTGTAGGTTGTAATGTCTGTAGCGAGACTTTATCATCATTGTGCACCATCCTCTGAAGTAAACATTGTTACAAGAGCGCTGGTCAGACTATTGAAAGGACATAGGTTAGCTAGAGTTCATTTGAATTGAATAGGATTTTTTTTTGTATTTAAAATCCTTCAATCAACTTTACTTTGTATTCCTTTTGGGCAAAAGAAACCTTGCATCCACGGTTCATTGGGGACCATAAAATCTACAACGATAACCTGAACAACATCTTTGTTTTTTGAGCAACGCTACTTCGAACATTTGCACGTATTCAGGACGACATCAACTCACCAAGAGATGAGAACTAATGCTTGCTATACAGACACTCCAATCAACTTAGTGTATATCCAAAATGGACTTGATTTCTCTTAGAGCACTGTATACTGCTTGTTGACTACTGTTTTTACTCTTGTTTTAGGGAAGTTCAATATGTTGTCCTTAGTAATATTGCTACTCTATCTGCAACGAGAAAGGTGGGTAATTTTGCTCATTTTTACTTGCTCCTTTGTCATAGTATGTACATGTAGTAGTTACTCTAACATACGTGGACACAATTCTATATCCATCTTTAGTAACTTACTTTAAATATTGTTGTTCTGTAGGGAATGTTTCAATCACATCTAAAGAGTTTCTTTGTACATTCGAATGATTCAACTCACATAAAGATGCTTAAGGTATATTTTCTATTTTAGTTGGCGGAATGGGACATGCATTCTATACATTGCATTGCATTGTATTGCCTAAAAGTTTCAAGGTCCCCCTTGTCTCTACTAGACTATGTACACTACACTACCACTACTGTACACCACACCACACCACACCACACCACACCACACGATACTTCTCTGTACTCTGCTCTGCTGTACTGCGCTCTTCTCCATTGCTCTGCACTGTGCTCCACTCCACTCCGCTCCACTCCACTCCACTCCACTCCACTCCACTCCACTCCACTCCACTCCACTCCATCCTAACACCGCTGCCAAACGTTTGCGCATGTGTGAATTCGCTGAGTAAACATTGCAAGAGAAGTGGGAACTAGCCGTGGCGACAACAACCAGACACTGAAGACTAAGTAAGACTCGACTATTCATTTGTGTTTTAAAAAAAGGGTAAAGAAAATTGCGAAGGGGTAAATTCAGAATATGTTACAATATTGACAGGAAGCCATGCACAAATTACCTACCTTATCTTTTTGGTAGTGTGCTTATAATTTTAACTTTTGTGTCGGACTCTCGGACCAGTCCAAACATTTCTGTGTTTTCCCGCTCTTTTCCGAGGACGAGCTCGGACGTCGCACATGCGCAAAACGTTTGGCAGCGGTGTTCTCCATCCTACCATCTACAACTACACTGCACTCTGCTCCACTGTACAGCACTGAACTGTACTAGATTCAGTGTGGAAATTGTACCTATTTTTTTATATTTTTGTCTTTGAGATACATGTATATTAAATGTTTGTTTTGTTGCAGCTTGAAATATTGACCAATATTGCTTCAGAATCAAATATATCACTATTGCTAAGAGAGTTTCAGGTTTGTGCTATCTTTAGTTTGAATGCTGTATCAAATTGATTTTATTTTATTTATGCGACTAAATATTTTCGACAATGTTCAAAATCAATATTATACACTTGTTGACTGGCGCCGAGGGAAACATCGAGTTTTATGGACGAAGGCTTCAAAATGTCACCCGAGGGCTTTAGCCCAAGGGTGACATTGAAACCTGAGGGAACGTAAAACTCGTTGTTTCTCGAGTCAAAAGTCAACCAGCGTTTTGTTATATACCAAAGACTTTTAAAATAAAAATACAAAACTGCCTTGAAACTTGCAAACGGCGAAAAGACTTACCAAAACACTTTGACTTTGTTTCGGTAATTTCAATTCAAGTCATTCAACTAAACAAATACACCAGACTCAACACTAAGAACAGTTTTAAATTTATCAAAAGTGTTTTTCAGACCTTCTTTGAAGATATGTATAGAAATTCTTTCTTTCGGAAAATGGACTACCGGTATTTCGTACCAAACAAGCTCGTGTTCTCAAAATGCAATAATCGTGTATTCACGTGAACAACGCATGATTAAAGCGACGTCAGGGGGAAACATTGCACTGTTTCCCTCTTCGATGTTGACGTCAGAGGGAAACAGTGCAATGTTTCCCTCGGCAGAAAGACACATTGAGTTTGTTGAACAACACGTGACCATGATTTGACCAATAGGATTTCATTATTGGCAAAGGAAAGTCTTTGGTATGTAACAAAGTTATTTATTATTTCTTGCTATATTCGGAGGCATTTCTCTAAGAGTGGACCAACATAATTTCTTTAAACTTTTCGTTTTTAAAAAAAATTCCAGACATATATCAGCAACTCAGACAAGCAATTTGTGGCGTCAGCCATACAAGCCATTGGTCGTTGTGCTTCTAATATCCCAGAAGTGACAGATACGTGTCTTACTGGTCTGGTAAAGCTGCTTTCAAATAGAGATGGTAGGTCTTTAAGTAATATTTCATAAACGAGTGGGAGTGTTTTACCAGGGATTACAAACACGAAAGGACAATGAAAATCACGAGGCCGTTGTAACCGAGTAATTTTCATCGTTCTCGATGTTTGTAAAACATTTTTATTATTTTCCAATGTTTTACAAATACGAGAGAACATTGGAAATTACGAGGTAATAGGCCGAGTGATTTTTGTCGTGTGTCTGGCCCACTGATCTCAAATAATAGACTCATTATACTGGATAGAGCATCCGGTGCTCGCTGTGAAGTCGCAATAAATTAGCGGCGGCCATTTCAGGTGGGACCCACTTGGTTTTCATACAGCCACTTTTAAGTTCTCCCATAGCGACAGATACATGTTACAAAAATTTAGCTGGTTTTCGTTAAAAACCCGATCATTTAAAGCGAAAACCAGAGGCGAAAACTATGATTCAGCAATTTTGTGGGTCCCACTGGATATGGTAGCCGCGAGATTTTTAGCCTCACTTCCGACTTCAATTTTTGCCACGCGAGAAACAATACATGCTCTATCCAGTATAATGAGTATATTATTTGAGATCAGTGGTCTGGCCCCACTCACTGCCTCATTCGCAGGCCCTTATTGCATCATGGACAGGTCACACTTTTGAGAGGGCCTGCCAGATCCTGTAAACAAAATGGGGACTGATCCCATTATGCACAGCGAGACTAGGCCCTAGAGGCGATAGTTTTGAGAGGGCCTGCAAATTTTTTCCGGCCGCTGTCCGACAAACGTACGTCGAAGTTCTTTTAACACTGACCCACCAGGAAATTCGGTCTAAACTTTCTTACAGATCATGACAATGAAGAAACCATTATGTTTTAGAATTACCGACCTTCTGCCAATAATATTTTTCGTGACAAAAAGGAATTAAAGGAAAAAATATCTGCCGAACAAAAGCAAATTCGACGGTCAGGAAATACAGGTTTTTCTTATTGTTTTTTTGGTTTATTGAGCTATCAAAGACTCTCAACTGACCAAGAGTTAATGAGATGAAATTTTGTTAAATTGTAGGCTATAGTGTAGCGTAATTCATGTTTCAGTTGTTGTGGAAACAGAAAAAGTATAAACCCAAGAGTCTCTGGGTAGACTAAAGTGCATTTTCGTTGATTATTCTGGCCGAAAGTTGACAAAGTTCAACCGTAATTGCTTTTTTCAACAATTCCTTCATTTTTAAGCTAGGATTCGTATGTCACAAGTCTTCAATGGCCTTTAATTATGCAAATTTATTCCGTGCCAAATTTTGCCAAGTTTTTTACAGGATCTTGCAGGCCCTAAATTCGGCGTGTGTGACCTGTCCATGGTGCAACGAGGGCTTGCGGAGGAGGCAGCCTCACTCAGGCTGTTTACATGAGCCGGGCTAGCCCGGTTAACTGGGCTCACGCGATTGATTAGGATCTCACTGTGGTTTTAAAACTCGCATACACTAAATGTACAAAGAAGAATTGGTTTAGTTTAGATGTAAACGAATCCTAACGTTAATTCAAATCTCCTTTTGCGGCCGAGGAAAGAGTTCCGTGACACGAGTCAGCCTGGTTAGCCCATTGAACTCTAAGTAAACTGGAACGATAACTCGATGGCGTATCATGAAGCCAAAAATGGTGGACATGGGGGCCGCCATGCACGTCAATCCCAGTCCCTTTTACTTTATAGCCGAGAAAAAATGAAGCTGAATTTGGACTTATTTAGTGAAATGGGTTGGAAAAAAACTGAACTTGTTGACCGCTTTCAAGCTTAGATTAAATTCCAATATACTATAGAGTAGGTGAACACTGACACGACGAGTAAAAACAAGAAAAACAGTAAAAATATAAGGTCTCAAATGAAATTAGTCAACAATACGCAATCAAAATTGGCATGGTTTGGACAAATATAAAGAAAATACATAAGCGTCCCATGTTTAAAATGAAGAGTTTGTTTATAAAGACAGTTGGCTTTTAAATTTCTCAATTTTCAGTAGAAAACCCCCAACAAAATTCACTTTACCGGGTGTTATTACAGCTCTGGAGTTACTCTTTGTATCGAAAAACGTCAGATTTAGCATTTCCACAACTGAAACTTGAGTTAAAGCTATACTTTAACCTCAATCTTTGGCAGGGCAATTCTTGGCATGCCAACCTTCAAACTTTGAGATAACAAAGAAAAGTAAGAAAAACCTGCATTTTCCTTAGAGTTCAATGGGTTAGCCCAGCTCATGCAAACAGCCCCTCAGTCACACGGCTAACAACTTGCTGTTTTTAGTATTTATTTCTATATTGCATGTATGTTGTATATTGTGTAAGTTTTATTAGAATTTTTGACTTAAACTTTTTATATTTTTGGGCCCGCAGTAATTGGCGTTCACGCTGTTGCGGTGACCCTGCCATAGGTTTAAATTTGTGTTTGTGTTTGAATGGTCCTCGTTTTAGTTTATTTTGTGAAACCATACATGTATTTAGTCCAGTCTATGGCGAAGCTAATAAAATAAAATAAAATAAAATAAAATAAAATAAAATAAAATGAAATGAAATGAAATGAAATGAAATGAAATGAAATGAAATGAAGTAAAATAAAATAAACAACTCACTGGAAGCATGAATAGTAGCGGAAGTAAAATGTGCAAAAATGCAAAATCGTGACACCCTAAAAAAGGGGGAAAACCCAAGCCGAAAGCTCGGCCTACCACAGTATCCCAAGTAATAACCATTTTTGGATTATTTTTTATTAGAGACTGTTGTCGCTGAAAGTGTTGTCATGATAAAGAAATTACTTCAGTTAAAGGTGATATATAAGTTTTACATTATGTAGGGACACTAGTGTACGTTGCATCATGTAAAATTTCATTTTTCTTAACACATTTGTGTTTTTACTAGTGGGTAATTTATTTGAAATTTTAATACATTTTTTAGCATAAAGATAAGTCACAAATTATTACACAGATGGCAAAAATTTTGGATTCAATTACAGTAAGTATTTCTAAACCGTTAACTTTGAAATTACCTTGCGAGCAGAGACTACTGTAGTTTTGATAACAAAATACCAAATGGTTTTCCGTGTCTCAAACACGCGGGAAATTGCGAGACTGGAGAAAAGCGTAACAAAACACGAGCTGTAGGCGAGTGTTTTTAGCTTTTCGAAAGTCGAGCAATTTCCCAAGTGTTTGGATAAGAGTCTCCAAACACGGAAAAAAACATTTGGTATTTCTTTTATAAAATAATCACAAGTGAATATGATATACTGTCCGACATTTTCAAAAAATCGTTTTGGCGGGAATTTTCCATGTTTGGATACTCTGATCCAAACACGGCAATTGACCAATCAGGGCTCGCGTAGTATACATGTTATTTTATAAAATGAAATACTGACGTTTCGAGCGGAGCGCTTCACCACATTTTACTCTGCTGAAGGGCTCCACCCGAAACGTCAGTATTTCGTTATCAAAACTAATATCGACAGTTTACCACATTTTCACTCTGCTTTATCCAAAAACACTTC
The DNA here is from genome assembly GCA_964035015.1 of Corallium rubrum. Taxonomy (NCBI): domain Eukaryota; kingdom Metazoa; phylum Cnidaria; class Anthozoa; order Scleralcyonacea; family Coralliidae; genus Corallium; species Corallium rubrum. The sequence continues at coordinate 9,189,635 of OZ036000.1, forward strand.
CTACACATGAGCACTCTAAATTTTACACTCTGCTTTTGTATGCTTTGTTGCCGCAACAAGTCTCATTGATCATGCATTTAAGGAATCCGAGGTAAATTCTTGAAGTTTAACAAGTATTTTCTCTCTTAATTAAGGTGCCAATGGCTAGAGCTAGTATTTTCTGGCTGGTAGGAGAATATGCTGAACGTGTACCAAAAATAGCACCGGATGTTTTAAGAAATGCTGCAAAAACGTTTACTAAAGAGGTAAAGAGGTATAGCCAGTCATTAGGTATACTGTATGTAATTTTAAAGTGCCCCTAACCTCGAAATTTTTTGTTGTTTTATTTGGAAGAACTTTTAAAATGATAAACTAACTTCTTTGGAAGATTTTCGCCTTTTCGCTTTGTTTTTGAGATATTTCATTTTATTTGATATGCATAATGTCACACATGCATAATGACTTATCGAAGAAGTTTGTGTATCTCTTTCATTCTCGAACGAAATCCTTTAAAATCGAGAAGTTTGGTGTTGTGGGAGAAACACGCACACATGTTATTCATACTTCAGTGCTTTTATTTGATGAACGATATATAACATTCTCTGATAAGTCATTATGCATGTGTGACGTAATTCCAGACATTTGCATATCAAACAAAATGAAATATCTCAAAAACAAAGCGAAAAAGCGAAAATCTTCCAAAGAAGTTAGTTTATCATTTTAAAAATTCTTCCAAATAAGACAATAAAAAATTTCGAGGTTAGGGGCACTTTAATTAAATTTACCTTTTAGGGAAATAAAGAAACAATAAAAAATTTTGAATTTATGACGTTCTGATTAATAAACATGGCCAAGTAATTACTAGAATACTAGAACAATTTTTTAACAACATTACTAATTCCGGCAAAACACAATCGTATCATCCGCCATCTTGTTTCAATACTGTGCCTAATTAATTTAGAAGTTAGTGACGTCACAAGCTGGATAAATATTATAAAATTACACTTTGCTAATAGCCGAATGCTTCCCATGCTTTAGAAAGTGTTGTAGTGCAAGGATGTGAAAACGACATTCTCTAAAAGTGAACTTCAAACATGCATACGTATCGGTGTAATTAACTAAGTAAAGATTTTGCTGTGCCCAGCTTGTGACGCCAGATGATTTTCAAAAAAATTTATATTACTTGGATTACATTAGTAAGTATAGGTAATCATATGATAGCGAGTAGGATTTACACTACAAGTGATATTTGAAAATTTTCAAATATCACGAGTAGTGTAAATCTTTAATTGTACGAGCAAAATCATATGATTACTCATTTATTATATGCATGACAAAATTACGACACGTACGCTTCGTACTCACTCACGCCTTTAAAAGCATCTTGTTAGTTGTTTCGTTACTTGACAAGAAACATTTTCACTCTGGGTGTTCTCAGTACTCATTTCAAAATATTTACATGGAATTTTTAGTTCATAGTGTACCACAGGTCGTTGGAAATGTGAAAACTTTCCGTTGTAGAATTGGCCGCCATTTTGAATTTTGTTGTCAACATCGTTCCCAGTGCCTTCTCTATTTTTATTAATTGTACTGCAGTACAATTAATAAGATAATTGTACTCCTCTCAACCATTCAGAATGTAGTCATTTTGTCATGCATATAATAAGTATGTTTATTGATCAGAATGTCATAAATTGGAAAATTTTGATTTTTGTATTGCCATTACTCTTTAGGCTTTCAATATTAGAAGTACGAATGCTTGTTTCGAAGAAAAAGTACTGCATATTGCAGAGCTATATCTTATTTTCGTATATTTTTAACGCGTACAAGTGATGCTACCTTGCCTAAATAAAATAATTATTATTATTACAACTGAATAATGAGTATTTTTTCCATTATTTTTAAAGGAGGATATTGTGAAATTACAAATTGTCAATTTAGGAGCCAAGCTTATTTTAATTAATCCTAAACAGGTTGGTTAATGTTGCTTTCTATTTCTATACTCTCCAAGTTAAAAATTTTCTTTAGTGACTAAAATTTAGTCACTAAGACAGAGTACTTCTCAAATCATTGATAGTTCATGAATTGGAAGCTTGGCATATCAATAGCGCCCACGCTCCATTTAATCGTGATGACGGCGGTTTACTGCTGGAAGCTTATTTGCATCTTGTCGATAGATAACGTCATCAGTGGTTCTATGAGAGTATAAATATGGGACCTGTCTTCACAACGATCACCCCTACCCCTGATGAAGACACGAGATCAGTGTCGAAACCTTGGGTCATGAACAGTAACTTTTTAAGCTACGTTCAAAAAACATTTAAGCCAGAGTAGCGTTAAACTATGTCTAATTCATGAATTATCATAGCCAACCATGAACGTATACCAGCGATGCGAATACTCGTTTGAGAAGCAAGATCAAACACTCGTTTATCGTGTTTCATCAGGGGACCCCAAACACTCGAAACCAATTAAAACCTCGCGGCTACGTCCTCGGTTTTCATTTGTTTGCAACATTCAAACTCGTGTTTGATCTATTACATAAAAAGACCGAGGTCTAATATTTCTCTTTAATGACCAAGCAGTCGAGATTATTTAGCAGAGAGGTTTATTATATGGCTATTTTAAATAACATACCTTACATACGTATAGCGTTACTGCCTTGACGTAGGCTCGATGTTCTTGCACTTTGGTTGTTATTGCTTTCGGGATCGTAAAACTTTCTTTTCAGATTGCTCATCGTCTGAATCATATATGATTTACAGTAGTGCCTATTCATTCATTTTATTTAGTACGTTTTACGTTTAGTAAGTTTTCTTTGTACGTTTTTCGTTTTTCTTTTGTAAACAAAACGGCTGACGAACCGGTAATCCGGCCGGACAGGGTCCATTACCGGAAAATATACAAGTACTTTACCTTGCGAATGCGAGTCAGGTATACGCTGCGTGCTCATTCAAGCTTTTAAAAACGTCTTTGGCTGACTGACTTCAGTGCCCAGTGTCCCCTACCCAGGAATTTTTCTGCCAAAACTTACAGGCCGAGAAAAAAGCGTATTGACCCACGGTCAATATCATTAAATCCCGACCGCTCAGCAACCAATCAGCATGCGTCGTTTTGCGTACGGACCAGAAAACAAGCCCAGCCATATAATGTGTTTTAGACGTGTCCATTTTCAGATCAGAGAGTGTTTCATTGTTTCATTATTTCTCTTCCTAACAGACTCAACTTTTATGTCAGTACGTCCTGAATCTTGCCAAGTACGATCAAAGTTACGATATCAGAGATCGTGCACGATTTCTTCGACCAATTGTACTCCCTGGAGATAAGGTAATAATTTTTTTAACTTTGATTTTAACTTTTGTAATATGCAACTTTATTCTCTCTTTCGGTTACTAGTAATCATTGTAGTAGCGCCTTGTGGCCATGCAGAGCGCTGCACTAAGTATCGCGTGATTGAATGTGGCTAAATGTAATTTAGGCAAAGTGAAAAAGGAGACAATGCTAGTCAGCAGACACTCACTATAAAAAATGGGGATTATCTCAGCGCTCATCAAAGTCTTGTCAGCGTGGTCTGAGCTTGACTGGTTTGCGTGCGCTTATAATACGTGCAATTATCTCAGCACTCATCAAAGTCTTGTCAGCGTGGTCTGAGCTTGACTGGTTTTGAGCGCGCTGTTCATTAATTGAGTTAATACGTGGGGATTCTTGCTTTGCACTTTGTTGACCCACTCACCCACTCCTGATAGAATACAAGGTAAGTATATATATTTCCACTGCTTGACAGTGTGCCTGGAGGTGGTCTGTGGCGGGGTTGCCATGGTTACCTCTGATCAGGGGGTGGCATCCCCCTTGGGTTTGGCACCAATCCTCCAATAACGTCTATTGGCGAATTATTTTTATTCCAGCCGGAAGGCCTCGGTGCTACATTTTTCAGTTGGTAGTGGTTGGATCTAAAATATAAAACATTTAGGCCTGCGCTAAACGTCGAATTTCGAGTTAAACGTAGAATTTCAGTCGAATTTAATTGTTTTTACTTGGACTCATGGAACCTGAAAACGATTTCTTGGAAACATGGCACCGAATGGTCACGGATAGAAGAGGAACATTTAATGCGACACGACAATAATTCGTCGTGTAATCCGAACACGCATTATCCGTCTTACTCAGACGAATTTAATTGCCCTAGACGAATTTAATTCGTGTGTCGAATTCAATCGAGTTATACGTCGCAGTTTCGTCGAATAAAATGCAAACAATTAAATTCGTCTGAATTAAATTCGTCTGTTGTGCGACGTTTAGCGCAGGCCTTAGTTTGAGTGGAAAGCCTAATCTGACTTGTAAGTATTATTTCATAAACGAGTGGGAATGTTTTACTTGGGGTTACAAACACTCGAGAACAATGAAAATTAACGGCCTCGTGATTTTCATCGTTCTCGAGTCTTTGTAAAACATGAGAGAATAATGAAAATCACGAGGCTGCAGACCGAGTAATTTTTATTGTTTTCGAATGTTTTACAAACACGAGAGAACATTGAAAATTACGAGGTAATAGGCCGAGTGATTTTTGTTGTTCTCGAGTGTTTGTAACCCTTGGTAAAACACGATACACGAGTTTATGAAATAGCTTCTCAATCGTCTATTATAATAGAATTCGCAAGGGACTTGGTGATATTGGTGCGTATTAGATTAGACAGTGGTGTATATTAGTACCCAATGGTCTCATGTTGAATTTATAATTAAGAAATGTGGTAACAAACGGTCTTTTTCCCCCGTTTATTATCTGATTTCTTAATTATGAATTAAGTTAGCGCGACCTTTACCGGGTTTCAAAACTCATGCACTTGACCAAATATTTTTCTCTTAATGGCTAATTAGCTCATGAATTATTAATGAGTTTGAGAATGTAGTATACAATAGAGTATTTGCCCGTTAGTTCTCACACTTTGGAATTGTTTTATTAATTACTATACTACATTACTTTCTTGCAGAGTGGTCAACTTATTAAACATTCTAAGAAGATCTTGTTAGCATCCAAACCACCACCCGTTTTAGAATCTGTTTTTAAAGGTACATGTAGATATTGAATTGAATTTGAACTGAAACTTTATTTAAAGTGCCTATGAAGCGAAAATTATTATTGTCTCAAATGAAAGAACTCTCAAAACGACAAAATAACATCTTTTGCAGATCTTCGTTTCCGTGCCTCGTAGTTGAGATATTTCAATTTTTTTGATATGCAAATTAAACACTTTGACGTCACACGTGTATAATGAGTTATCAGAGAAGGTTTGGTATCTTTGCTATTATCAAACGAAATCAATTAAAAATCTGTATGTCTAATGCTGTATGCGAAATAGACGCACAGGATCGGCTTCCAAGTGATTTCGTTTGATAATAGCAAAGATATAGAACTTTCTCCGATAACTCATTTTTGCACGTGTGATGTCAAAGTGTTTAATTTGTATATCAAAGAAACTGAAATATCTCAACAACGAAGCACGGAAACGAAGATCTGCAAAAGATGTTACGTTGTAGTTTTAAGAGTTCTTTCATTTAAGACAATAATAATTTTCGCTTCATAGGCACTTTAAAGAGGGGGTTAGCAGAAGCTAATCTTACCCAGGGCCCTCTATATGAAGATACATTGAATATAAATAAATACAATTCAAAGCAATAATTAAGAAATAAGTAAACAAGTATATATATATATATATATATATATATACATATACAATCATAAAATTAAAAGGAATTAAAGAATGTTCTAGTAAAATGTTTCTTAAAGTTTTGAACAGACATAATGACATATCACTTAGATTACATGTCTTATTATTTAGATTATATATCGTAATTCTTGTATAGTTAAATTCAATTGTGTAGTAGGTATAGACAAGTATTTACGTACACAAGACCTGGTACTCATTCTGAGTGGCGGATTTTACCTATGGGGCAAAGCGGGCATTTGGCCCCGACCCCTGAATAACAAAATTATGCAGTTTTTCTTTGAAAGTCCGAACTACGGGCCCCCTTCTGTTGGAAAGTGTGTGTGTGTGTGTGTGGGGGGGGGGGGGGAGTGGTGCCTGAGGCAGCCTACGCTTTCAGTTCAGCGTAGGGGATGGCTCTCAGTCTGTGACTGGCGCTAAAATATTTTTGCCCCCGGCGCTGGGAAGGTTAATCCGGCACTGCTCATTCTGTTTTCCGCAGACATTGTGGAAAACATATATGAAATATAACTGGAGGTGCACATTTATTTAGAGCTTTAATAACTCTTAAAACTCGGAAATCAAATCGAGTGGCATAAGTCGTTATTCCCAAAACAAATCGTGAGTTGGAGTTCTAACAGGTACATCCAAAATTAATCTAATAGCTCGCTTTTGTAGTTTTTCAAGAGTTTTTGAGATTTCCCCCAAATATGGAGATATATAAAAATTATCAGACCTATAGTTTAATGCGCTATTCTGGCTTAAAACATTTTAAACGTACCTAAGAAGTTACTGTTCCTTATCCAATGTTTCGACACTCCGATCTAGTGTCTTCATCAGGGTGATCGTTGTGAAGACAGGTCCTTTACCGAACTACTGACCGTCTTATCTACCAACGACATAGCATCAACGTCTGTCTGAATCCTCACCTGGCTGCGTTGGGAATGTATTTTTTTTTAAATAAAATATTTATTTACGTGATATTAACATGTTATTCAAGCGATATGATAAGTTGTACGTATACATGTAGTGCATGTGGTACGCTAGCGAGCCTGGTGCAATGTAACAGACGTTCGGTGGACGTTCGTCAAGCTCAATTATACTCTCCATTTGAGCCTCAGTGGCTCAATGGTTAGAGCGTCTAACTGGTCATTAGAAGGTTGCAGAACCCTGTCTGGGGTCTCAGAAATCTTTTCTGAGTAATTGAGCTAGACGAACGTCTACCAAACATCTGTTGTGTTATTAAAGCCTTACTTTTTTCTTCCAATAGATCATGGTGAATTCATGGTCGGTTCTCTTTCTCATTTACTAAACGCAAGAGCATCTGGTTATCAGGAGCTTCCAGATTTTCCCGAAGTTCCACCTGATCCTTCAGTTCGGAATGTTGAGGTGAGACTCGGTTTTTCTACATGCAGAGAAGTTTACAGTCCGACTTTTGTGCAGTCCGCATCCAATTTTCAACCGAAATTTGATTGGTTGGGTTCTTCGTTAAGGTTTAACCTTTTCTCAAAGTCACATAAACATCGTTCAATATTTTTCTGATTTTGCCACCATGGCTTTTAATATAGGTTGAACCTTTGTGGGAAAAGAAGACCAAGACTAGATCAAAGAAAAAGGCCACGTTCTATTCAAGCGAATCAGGATCAGGTTAGTAATTGACCGTACCGAAAAAGATGGCGACTTGTACATGTAACCACAATCCTTTTTGTGCAGTAAGTATTGTTATTGGTTTTAAAAAGATATGGTTTTAAAACAATCAATGCGCGTGCTCATAAACTAGAACTTGTTTGAACAGTTCAAAACCTGACTGACTCGCCCCCAGTTTGGGGCGAAGGTCGAGTTTGTTGGCAGAGCCCCCTTTTCCCCGAAGCTTGCGTAGGTCGGAAAGTGGCTCTGACTTGCAGGAGCCACCTTACATGAACTAATTATGTTTAGCGGTCGTTTTGCTATAGAGTCCTTCGCTACAAGTCGTTTCGCTACACACATAAGCTATCTCGCATCTACATGCACACTGTACACATGTCCACGCGCGCTCTGATCTGTTCTACCGGTGGCGTGTGCTGTTAGGGCGCTGCCTCTCACCGCTGTAGTTAAGCCCGGATGGGTGACCGTCTGGGAATAACCCCGTTCTCGAACTTGAATTTCATGTGAGTAGAGTTTTAGTTGGTCTCTCCTGTGCTTCGAGGGTTTTTCGCAGGGTTCTGCGGTTTTCCTCCCTCCCGCGTAAAATCGACACTTAGGTCTTAGCTTATGTCGTGCACTTTTAACATGAGCCTCTGGTTCGGATGATTGGGCGACCACATCCTGTGCTTACGACGTTAAATAAATCATTACTCATTACTCATTGGCAAGAATATTAGATTCGATTATATACAGAGTGTATATTGTAAAAACAGTGAATTAAAAGTAGCGTGCTGCGTAGGCAGTGTAGAAACAACAATCGAAATATAGTAGGGTTAGATATACTGCCGAAACAGAGAACGTAGGAGTCTAACGTTTCGAGCAAAGGCCTTTCATTATTGGAACGAAGGCCCCTTCGTTATTGTAAAAACAGCCTATTCAGGCTGCAATATATGCGGTCAAACTATTACCCAAACATTTGCCCCGAATACTGGAATGGTGAGAAACTTTGTCACAAGCTTTGCATTGTAAGATAGTAATATTCGTATTACAGTTGATTTCACATTACTTTACCGCCGTGTGTTGCGAAGTTCGTTGGGAAGTTCCGAAGTTCGTTCGGAAGTTCGGAATTACGTTGCCAAGGTTGAAAAATTATCCAATCAAATTGCGAGCTGTCGATCAAAACTCGTTATGATTGGATAATTCTTCAACCTTGGCAACGTAATTCCGAACTTCCGAACGAACTTCGGAACTTCCCAGCGAACTTCGCAACACACGGCGGTAAAGTAATGTGAAATCAACTGTAACGCACATGTATTAAACGTCTTGTCTTCGTACACCATATATTTAATAAAAATTACATGATTGTAGCAAAACAACTCAATAGCTGAAAAGTGTCTTTACGTATGTAGTGAAACGACCGGATACTAATTATTTCTTTTTCTTGAATTTTTTCCAGGATCTGGTTCTGAGTCTGATTCGAGTAGCGGCAGCAGTAGTGAAAGTGGAAGTGAAAGTGGTAGTGAAAGTAGTAGTGGCAGTGGCAGTGGATCAGAAAGTCGATCAGAAAGCAAATCATCCATGGAATCCTTATCGGGCAGCGAAATTGGTAAGCATCTTGTGTTTCAAGCATGTCTTTGGTTTCAAGCAACTTGTAGGAAAAACCTTATTTTCTCTAGTTTTTGTATTTTATTACTTGGGGTAGGCACGATCGGAAATCGCATAGAAAATCGGCCACTTTCTTGGGGCAGTTCGCAGTCCACGTGCGTGCTGGCTCAAGTGAGTTCTGAGGACATTTGAAACTGATGAATTTGAGAAGGGTAATAGGTTCGTACATCGCGAAAATTAAACGAGTTGTCAACAAACCGTATTCTATGGCAAGCCCAACCTTCGTGCTATGCGCTCGTGGAAGAATTATGGTCGAGCGACGATTTTGAGCGGAGATGTTTGACTTTGAGCTCGGGGTGTCCTCGCTCCTGTCGGCCGTGTATTGATGACGTTTACACGCAACATATTCGTTCTACGCATGCGCAGCTAAAACAGGTCAGCCTGGATTAGGTCCCCGTCGACAGCCGCAATTTCCGATCGTGTTTCGGCTCGGGTTTTTTTCCCTAGGTGTCACGATCTTGCATTTTAGCACTTTTTACTTCCACTGATATTCATACTTCCGGTGAGTTGTTAGCGGTGCGACTGAGTGGACTGAGTGAGGCATGTTTTAAGGTGGGAGTGGGCCGAGGAAGCCTTTGGCCCCTCTGCGTAGGAGAGAGTTCCATATCTATACTCTCGAATAAAACCGATGGTGACGTTATCTATCAACAAAATGCAAATAAGCTTCTGGTGACTGATAATAGACCACTGATCTCAAATAATAGACTCATTATACTGGATAGAGCATCCGGTGCTCGCTGTGAAGTCGGAATAAATTAGCGGCGGCCATTTCAGGTGGAGATTTTTAGCCTCACTTCCGACTTCAATTTTTGTCACGCGCGAAACAATAGATGCTCTATCCAGTATAATAAGTCTATTATTTGAGATCAGTGTAATCGATGGCCGTCATCACGATTTAATGGAGCGTGGGCGCTATTAATATGCCATGCAAGCCTCCACACAACGTCTTTTATAGTGCTATAGTAGCGTTAAATTAAACTATGTCGAATGGTTTTAAACTTTGTAGAGTCGAGCAGTGAAGATGAAGAACAGCAGGAGAAGGTAAAAGATAAAGAAAAGATAAAGAAAAGTGAAAGTGAACTTGAAAGCAAGTCAGAAACTAGCGAAGGAGAGTCGGGAAGTGAAGCATCGTCTGAAAAATCATCTTCAGAAAGTGAAACAGAAACTGCGAAGAAAACTAAGAAGGTTTGTGTTTTTGTATGATTTTATGACTTTTGGGGCAAGCCCCCTAGTTAGGGAATCAAGCTCGGCGCTTTTGTAACCATAAATTATGGTACGTCCACGCAATTCGTACTCACCGTTTTCCCCGGTCGGATTTTAATACTCACTCACCATCATCCGCTGTTCTCCTGGCGTCGCGCAATTTCTTCGGTTTCACAGACTTTTACTACCTGTGTATGTATACTATCCTTGAAATGGACGAATTACTAGAAGCAAAGACTGCGAAGAAGGCAGCAACGAAATGAACGAAAACGACAGCGAAAGGCTGGGAGCTCCCCGCAAGTCCTACTCAACCTCTTCACCGGTCGGATTTTAATACTCACTCGTCGGTACCGGATTCTTCTGGCGTACCGCAATTATATTTCTTCAGTTTCACCGAATGTTTACTACTATCCATGAAATGGACGAATTAGTGGAAACAAGAAGGCAGCGAAGGTCAGACGAGACAGCAGAAGAAAGGAAAGTGAGGTTAGGAAAGCGAAGGCAAAGATACCAAGCACATGCAGAAGGACAGAAGGACAAACATTTCGTAAGCGTGCTGTTTGAGATGAAGACTCGTGTTATTGTTGAACAGACAATTGAGGGCTCGCCCCACGATGCTTTGCATCTCTCAGTTATGATGAGTTGTACGTGTACATGCAGCCTGGTTCCCAGGCCTCTATTTTTAACGTCGAGCCGCAGACCGAAATTGTGAGAGGCCTGGAATAAAATGTCTTGCTTGGCCCCAAATCTGGCCCCAAAACTGGCCCCAAATTATACAGGCACCAAACGGCCGTTAGGCGGAAAACCAAGGCAGATAACACTCACGTTGGTCTGCACAATTCTTTATAACATCATATAGCAAGGTTGGTCTACTGCCGAAACGTTAAAATAGCATATTTCGATTTGTATAAATCTGTTTCAACACAATCACTTCCTACGCTGAACACTACTTTATAAAGCCTCGTATGTAACAACCTTTTTAACGTAATGTAAAACAAAGAAACCTTCTTGTTTCCTGTCTGCTCTCAAGAAGAAGTTTGTTTAAGTGCCCTCGTTCATAAACATTAGAGAATCCGAGCTCCAGCAGGATTCATGATAGATAAAGATGAACATTTTCCGCTAGTCCTCTCGCTCGATCCCTTTTCTGTGACGTCACCAAAATAAGTTCGAGAGAAAAGAGGACTAGGAACTAGTCTGGTGTACATGTAATGTAACAGACGTTTGGTGGACGTTCGTCAAGCTCAAATACACCAGTAATTTCTTCTGAGCCCCAGACAGGTATCGACAGTGGCGGCGCCAGGGTCCGAGCACGGGGGGGGGTCCGGGGGCATGCTCCCCCGGAAAATTTTGAAATCTAGAATCTCTGAAATGCCATTTTCTGCATTTTGGGGGAGATTTTACAGAATTTTGAAAATTATAAAACGTCATAAAAAACACTAAAAACTACACATTTCAGGTCTTTGTATGGGATATGTCATATCAATTACTAGATACTGTCAAAAAATTAAGAGAAATATCTAACAGTGCCATTCTATTTCGAATCATCGATATTAAAAAAGAAATAAAATCACAATAATTTTGAGGTGTTCTATTACTTGTTTTCATTCTTATATTCAAAAGTTTGTTTAGGTAGGTTGCCTGCCCTTATGCCAGTAGTTCCCATGAGCCAGATTTCAAATCTCAGTCAAAACTCTACCCTACCCCCCCCCCCCCCCAACTTTTCTCCTCGAATTTGGACGAATTGGAAAATCGACCTTGGAGAGAACTGGGGGGGGGGGCATGTCCCCCCAGTCCTCCCCGTGGCGCCGCTACTGGGTATCGAACCTGAAATATTCTAATCAGCGGTCAGACGTTCTAACCATTGAGCTATTTAAGCTGTGAGTGATGGAGAGCTAAGGTTGAAAATTTGTGCTTATACGTGCTTCTAAGCGGTAGCGTTTGCATACGAGATGTAGTTGAATTATACATGTATTGCATGTGGTACGTTTGCGGGTTAGTGTAAATACAGGGTGTCCCAAAAAATGCCCCCCATCCATTTTTGTACTGCATCTTTAATTTGGGTACAAGAAGTAAATTTTTATATCACGCCGAAAGCCCATCACTCCTTCTTTGTTGTCTGAAATTTGCAGAGCTAAATAGGTATCTACTCGCTTCCTGGAGTCCTTTAAAGAGGCAACATCAAAATTTGAACTTGTCCAAATTATCTATGCTACCTACAGGTTTGGAAAAATACAGTACAGGGTGTCCCAAACGAATGTCGCCCATCCCGTTTTTGACCACAGCTTTTTCTGAGTGCGGAATACAAGTTTGAATACATATGCATGTGAAAACTGACCACAGGGGAATAAAGTTTGATTCCAAATGAAGCAATGCGGCATCAAATCATGTGAGGTTCGTTGGGGTAATAACAATGCTCATGAGAGTTCCATGCACATGTTTGCCATGTAGGCAGAAGTGCACTTTACTTCATCCGTCTTAAGATTGTTTGACAACAATTCACTCCCGAGGAAAGACCATTCATGGTACTTTGCTATCATGAAACAAGAAGCCCAACAAGGACAAGGGAAGCCTTTAGGAGAAGATTTCCAAATCTTGACGTAGCATACATAGTTTGGACAAGTTCAAATTTTGATGTTGCCTCTTTAAATGACTACAGGAAGCGAGTAGATAACTACTTAGCTCTGAAAATTTTGGACAACAAAGAAGGAGGGATGGGCTTTCGGCGTGATATAAAAATTTACTTCTTGTACCATAATTAAAGAAGGTGCATCTCATAAATGGATGGTGGGCATTTGTTTTGGGACACCCTGTATGTGGTGTAATGTAACACACGTAAGATGGATGTTTGTCGAGCTCAAGTACTCAGAAAAGATTTCTGAGCCCCAGAAGTATCGAGGCTGCATCATTCTAATGACTGGTTAGATGCGCTAACAACTGAGCTTCTGAACCATATGCGGAGAGCTAATGTTGAAAGTTCATAGTGTTTTATCTGTGCACTTCTAATTTTTCATGTTGCAGGTTAAGACAAAGAAAATGGAAAACATACATGTATCTTCAAAAGCCAAGACTGTGAAACACAAAGAAACAGACGCCACATCTTCAACAGATCAGTTGCTTTTCTTTGACGAAGAGGGTTAGTATAATTATTAATGCCAACACAGGGTTCGTTTGTTTTTTCGTTTCTTTCCTATCTTCCTCCCGTTCTTTCTTTCCTTTCTTTCTTCCTTCCTTTCCATGTTTCCTTCCTTCCGTGCGTCCCTCCTTCTTTCTATCCTTTCATCCTTCGTTCCTTCCCTCCTTTTATTCTTCCTTCTTTCCTTGCCTCTCTCTTCCTTCCTTCCTTCCTTCCTTCCTTCCTTCCTTCCTTCCTTCCTTCCTTTTCCTTCTTTCCTTCCTTCCTTCCTTCCTTTCCTTCCTTGTTTGTTTGTTTGTTTGTTTGTTTGTTTGTTTGTTTGTTTGTTTGTTTGTTTGTTTGTTTGTTTGTTTGTTTGTTTGTTTGTTTGTTTGTTTGTTTGTTTGTTTGTTTGTTTGTTTGTTTGTTTGCTTGCTTTTGTTGCTTGCTTGTTTTCTTACTACAAGCATAAACTAGAAATGTGTCTAAAATTCTATATTTATGTACTAAATAGTGATTATTGATTTGTTTTTTTTAGTTGCCCCAATAATAAATAAAACTGCGAATAAACATGCAACGATCTTGTCTCCTTCACTTGTGGACGACATGAAATCTCTTTCACTTGGTTCAACCAGTAATGGACCCACGTCTGTTGTTCAAACTGTAAGTATAGCAGCGGCCAGTAAAGAATTATGGCTAAATAAGGACAAACATGAGTATATAGTGACGTCACCTCGACGGAGCGCTATCGACTTGAAATTCATACGGCAGTAGTGTGACGTTTGAAGAGCGGGCTTTACTCTGGCTACGGGTGATTTTAATTGCCATGCCGGGAACCCATCACCGGGTTTCAGTTAGACTGCAAGCTGTTCCTTTTTATTCTTTCGTTTGAGCGCCAAAGATTGAGTACGATCATAGACAATCCAGAAGACAGGGACTAGAAACGCCACTGATTTCGCGGGACTCCTTTCGTGACATCCGTGATATGATTTTCAGCACGCAACAATCATCGGTTGTCAAGGCAACCGGCTTTTAACCAGAACAAAAACGATAGTAAACATACGCGGTTTATGCAAATTTATTCGAAGAAGATAATTACTGTAGAGATTTTTGAAGTTTACCTGTCAAGAGAGATATATTTTCAAGGTATGTACGTTTTTAAATGTTTATTTTTACAGTAAATAGCGATTATAATTCTCGTCTTGTTTTGCTCTTTGTATCACACGTAAGTCGCCATTGTTGTTGTCGAAGTATGCTCTCAAGAGGAACCCTGTAACTAAAATTTGAAAGAGTTTTAGGACCTTAGAATTAAATATTTAGAATAAGAAAATAATTATCAACGGAACTGTCGCTTCTTTATTATCTGTTTAGTTTTCTGTTGACCAGAAACTCCCATTGATTGTGCGTGTAGTGTTCACGACTACAACAAAGACGCCATTGTTGTTGTCGAAGTATGCTCTCAAGAGGAACCCTGTAACTAAAATTTGAAATAGTTTTAGGACCTTAGAATTAAATATTTAGAATAAGAAAATAATTATCAACGGAACTGTCGCTTCTTTATTATCTGTTTAGTTTTCTATTGACAAGAAACTCCCATTGATTGTGCGTGTAGTGTTCACGACTACAACAAAGTCGCCATTTTTGTTGTCGAAGTATGCTCTCAAGAGGAACCCTGTAACTAAAATTTGAAATAGTTTTAGGACCTTAGAATTAAATATTTAGAATAAGAAAATAATTATCAACGGAACTGTCGCTTCTTTATTATCTGTTTAGTTTTCTATTGACCAGAAACTCCCATTGATTGTGCGTGTAGTGTTCACGACCACAACAAAGTCGCCATTGTTGTTGTCGAAGTATGCTCTCAAGAGGAACCCTGTAACTAAAATTTGAAAGAGATTTAGGACCTTAGAATTAAATATTTAGAATAAGAAAATAATTATCAACGGAACTGTCGCTTCTTTATTATCTGTTTAGTTTTCTATTGACCAGAAACTCCCATTGATTGTGCGTGTAGTGTTCACGACTACAACAAAGTCGCCATTTTTGTTGTCGAAGTATGCTCTCAATAGGAACCCTGTAACTAAAATTTGAAAGAATTTCAGGACTTTGTATTTTTATATTTAGATTAAGAAAAGAATTATCTACGAAACTGTCGCTTCTTTATTATCAGTTTAGTTTTCTATTGACCAGAAACTCCCATTGATTGTGTGTAGTATTTGATCATGTAAGAAGGTCTAATGGTATACTATCTCAACAAACTGTTTAGATGCCATATAGAAAAGGCTATGCAGTCAAAAAAAGGTTCAAGTTGAAGAAAATGGAATCCAAACGAGAACTGAAACATTCTGGCTTCATTTACAGACAACAAGGAAAATAATGTGTGCCAGCACCAGACTGGTCTGCCAGGCCTTGGCAACTTGCTAGCTTGGTGGTGTAATGATTGCCAGCCCGAGATACCCCACTGGGGATTGTGACCCTCCAAATGTAGTACTGTGTACATCTATTTACTGACTTTATCTATGCATCCTTGTATCTCATTGCTACACAGTGCTGTTATTAATGGGATTTATGCAATAAATATTATTAAAACTAGCTGTGTGTTGTTTATGTGGCTCCAACCCCCGGTTCATTGTGGCTATCTGGTCACGCATGGCACACATGAAGTGTCACACACCAGCGATTAAAGAATCAGGCACTGTTGAACAGAGGCACGTGATACATGCATCACGCATGCTTAGAAGGCTGATGCAATATCTGGAACTACTAGTCAGGGTTTCCTGAGCCCCAGGCTCAGCATTGTTGGCACCATTTCTCGAGTGGTTCAAAACAATTTGTGTTGGTACTAGGTTGCTGAAATAGTGCCGGATGAAGGTAAAACCTCAAATTTTCTGACAAAATCAGGATCTGAACAGAGGACATGAAAAGCTTGCCAAATGTTTCACGCTGATTGGTAGGTAACTACTTTAAATCCCCTGTTGTTGCTGCTTCCCATAGTTTAGCTAATATGATGTGAAGCATTTTCACATCACATAGTCTTCTATATTTTGTAGCATACATTCAGCAGAAGAAACTATTTTAGGACCATGTTGGGATCCTTTAATTTTGTTAAAGGGATCAGATATTATTTCAATAAGTGTTTCCACCAATAACTGTTCACCATCATTATATAAGTTGGTGATCGAGTATTTTGTATCACTGGTGTGAGGAATCTCTGTATTCAAAAAAGAAAAGCTAGGAAGGGTGAAAATCCATACAGAATTTTTTACAAAAAACTTATACCCATTGTACAGTGAATTAATTCCATCTGAATTTTGTGGATATTACTGTATTTCCCCAAACTCATTTTCCATAAGTTTTATGTACTGTATTGTTTGATCTGTGCATGTTTGAACAACTTAATATACTAAATGTCTGACTATACTTAAAGTAAGATATTTAAGTCTTAACAGTACTAAAATCGTACAAAAGTATTAACACCACAGACTACAATTCATAGTTTATTCCATATATCTGTAGTTAATACAAAATAATTTATACATATACTGTACTGCATTTATACAAATGAAATACTCACTTTCTTTTTAAACATAAGCTTACTGTAGTTTATCTGTTCACAGACAATCCAGAAGACAACGTTTGTCTTCTGGATTGTAAGATCTGCTACACAAGTCAGTTAATAGGAGTGAAGAGGTATTATCTCTTAAATTACTGCCAATGATAATTTGTAGCAAGAGTTAAACCATAATTTTGAAGTTTTACCCAGAGGCTTTGCTTTCTTTTTACTTGTACGTTTGTTTTCCATCTGAAATTGACTGAGGAATAAAAGGTATACATCAAAACATAATTTATTAGATTTTTAATTCAAGACAAGACATGAGCACATGAAAACGTTTACCACAAGGGAATAATTAATTACCTTCATTTTCAGGTATTTCTCCGTCTTCGCTACTTGAATCTTCGCCCTCGCTCTCACTGTCTTCTCCAATATCTCATCCCCAGTTGACCGCATCCGCCATATTTTATTATTTTGGCATTAAACGAGCCCGCAAAAATTATGCACAGACCATATCACGGATTTCACGCGCGAAATCAGTGGCGTTTCTGGTCCCTGTCTTCTGGATTGTCTATGGTACGATCTAAGGATGTAGAAACAGCACATTCTCTTTACTCCCTCTCCTCTTTATTTTTATATGCTCTCTTGCCTTAAATTAACAATAATTGTTAATTCTAACCCAACCCTATTCCTATCTCTAATCTAAACAGATCGTTGCTTATATGTCTTCAGGCATGAAATAAACAGTGTGGCAGTGGGATTGTCAAAGTACCTAGAATAAACGATTATGTAATAGATACAGCATGAGCAGCCGAACTGCGAGCCGTAGTAAATCAGGTACAGCTCGGCTGCTCATGCTGTACCTTTCTTAAAATACAAATGCATCTAAGTAATCAAGTTCATCAACTATTTTTGGGATACGGTCTGGTTTCTTAATTCTAGGTATAGAGACCCTGTTGATATGAAAGGCGAGGGTTTAACTTAAAACACTGATTCGTGTACTCGTTCTTCTTTTTCTCTTGGCAGGTCCTGTCAGACTTTTCCAAGTTAACTTCGTATGAATTACTGAACAAGATCACCGGTCAAGGTTTACAAGCCCACTACAGGTTTCCAAGGAGTCCGTGTATTTATTCAACCACCATGGTTGCAGTAGAGGTCACCTTTACTAATAACAGTAGCATTCTTATCGAAAATATTCATATGGGAACTAAGGTGACGTTACTGTTATATATATATATATATTACAAGTAATGTTTAGTATTTCATTCAAGCAAACAAACTACACTACATGTTTACCGAGATTGACTCCAATTTTTGTTTTGTGGCTCCAGTTAGTTCAGTGGTCAGAGCACTGCACTAGTGTCGCAGTTTTTCTGTAATTTGTTTAGTGGCGTAGCCAGGGGGGGGGAGGGGCATGCGGTCCCCCCCCCCCCCCCATTGGTCTCCAAGATCGTTCTCGTGAAATTTTAAAATTTGTGGAGAAACTTGGAGGGGGTGGGGGGCAGTTGTTTTAAGTCCAAGTGAGTAGATAGTGATGTGTTATATATATTGCAGGTATGCATATGCAATAAATTACAATACTTAGGATCTATACAAAATGCCTCCAACCTGTTTTTAGATTTACGACTTGTTTATGAATAAACTTAAAGATATTCTGCCGTGTATCGTTCTATGTTCTGGTTTGACTTCGACAAAATTATGTAATTTATGGCTTTCAGATTACTCTTAAATACTTGTCTCAAAATGCAGGAAATAGTGTTTCCGAGACCCTGGAAATCCAAAATTTTCCGGGGGAGCATGCCTCCAGACCCCCAAGGAGATCGAGGTTCTCGCCTCCCCCCCCCCCCCCCCTCAAACCCAAGACCCTGGCTACGCCACTGAATTTGTTTAGCTTTTGACAGAGCTTTACAAACATGATAAAAACGGTTAGGACGGATCTTTACGGAACAACTTGCTCTAATGACCCGAGGGTTCTCCCTTATTCTTTTGTGTTTTCTCTTGTCTTCTCTTATTCTTATCCTCTCTTATCCTTTTTATTCTCTCTTATCCTCTTTTATCCTCTCTCGTCCTCTTTTATTCTCCCTTATCTTCCTTTATCCTCTGTTACCTTTCCTTATCCTCTCTTATCTTTTCCAATTTCTCTTACATTTTCTTATCCTCTTTTATTCTTTTTTACCCTCACTTATCTTCTCTTAACCTCTTTTATCCCTTCTTGTTCTCTCTTATCCTCTTTTATCCCCTTTCATTCCCTATCATCGTCTGTCATCCTCTCTCATTCTCTTTACCTTCCCTTGTCCTTCCTTATATTGAGAGAACCCTCTGGCAACATTGACTGGTTTTCTTGGTTTCGTTCTAAAGTTCATCAAATAATCTAGAGGGTGGACCTGTCAAAATCCTGTCAGGAGAATAATTTACTTTTCAAACAAACAAACAAACAAACAAACAAACAAACACTCACGTATTTGGTATTATACAATATTGATACAATCTCGGTTGTGATTGGCCAAAAACCTACAGACAATTCTTGGTGTCTTGCCACCTACAAAATATCAAAAATTGTCTGTAGCTATGACGTAATTTTTGCGGGATGGCCAGCGGTTTGAGCAAAACAAACATGGCCGCCGGGACCTTTAGGAGTGACGATCAGAAGTGAATTAATCGTCCGGATTTGGCAAGTTTTGTTGACACCAAAACCAAAAAGAAAAAACCAAGCGAGCTACACATACAGCTGTTAGAGTTTAAAGCAATATTTGAAAGAGAAAATTGTATTTGAAAGAGAAAAAAGTAAGCGAACCTCAAACTGGAGACGGTATGATATGATTCACTTTTTTATCTTACTTTCAGCTTTGTATAAAACTCCTTAAAGGCTTCTAAATTTATAATTGTATAATAAAACAATTATTGAATTCGGTTGTCGCATGATAGCTTGTGTTATCAAGCCTCGGTTTGTACTATCCGCTTCAGTCTTCGGCTTCGGCAGATAACACTTACCTCGGCGTTGATAACGCAAGCTATCATGCTCAACATCATCCAATAATTGTATATTATTTACATTCATCTGACATTTCCCCTCCGCTTTTACAAGGATGCACAGACATTAATAGACTTAATACAGGAATAAATGTGGATTTCTTTTAACTTTTGTTACGCTACTGTAAATTAAGCACACCAAACAAGGCTCCAAGATGTGCATATAGTAAACTTGTTTCATTTACTCTTTACAGAAACTTAGTCTTGGTTTGAAAATGAGCGACTTTCCTACAATTGGTAAGTACTTTCAGAGCTTAGTTTGCCTGTGAATTTCTGTTATTAAACTCTTAGTAATAGATAAATCCTGAGAACGAGGGATGTATGCTATATAAAGACCCGAGGACGCGCAGCGTCAAGACCCAAGGACGCGTAGCGTCCGAGGGCTTTATATCGCATACATCCTGACGTTCGAGGAATTTATCTGACTTAATGTATTATTGAGGAGGTTTTTCAACAAAGTTTTGTCTATTTCTTCCACCTTGGACAAAGATTTTCTTTGTTTTTTCTCCATTTCGTATCTAATTATTATTCAAGGGCTTTATGCGATATAAAGCCCTCGGAAGAACAAAGAAAACCGACTCAATAATAAATTGATAAGATATACTACCACAGCTAGTTAAAGCGAAAGTAGGAGAGTCATTATTACTCGGACTACCGCAGGTAGACGAGTCTAGGTTTCGCGATTCTTGTTATTATTATTATTATTATTTTTATTTTTTTGCGACGCGTTATTAGTCCTCCGCGCGGCCGCTGGCGATATTGACCAATAAGCTTTGCGAAACTGAGGCATGTGACTGCCTTCTTTCTTTTCGACTGAGAACCGTTGGACTGAGTGAGTGAGTGAGCTTTCTCGTCTCGGATGTGTTTTGTTTGTTCACAGACATAGTTATTGGGCAGTAATGTCGCTGGCAAGTATCTTGATATTATTATATACACTTACAATCGCACACGCCGTTCAATAAGTGAACTTGCAGGTGACACTTTCTAGGTAAACATGAAGCTGTGTAATAAGGCGAAGAGACTTGACATATTGAACGCTGTACATGTGTGGAAATAATACTTTCTTTCTTTGCCTTCCTGATATCTGATCACTCGTCTCGGATGTGTTCTGTACGCGTGTTCACAGACATAGTTATTGGTCAGTAATGTCGCTGGCAAGTATCTTGATATTATATACACTTACAATCTCACACGCCGTTGATAGTTGTGTTGATATTTAATACCTGAAGAGACTCGACATATGAACGCTGTGTACATGTGTGGAAATACGTTAATAAATACAGGCAATCGTGTTTTGTTATTGCAAATTGTGTTTTCGACCAATGTGTTTAATAGACTTTAGACCTTAGCACTGCATAGCGCTGTGATTTTGCAGTAGCCCGAGTGAACGCCTGACCAGGCGTCTTGTTAACCAATCAGAATGGAAGCGGAAGTAGGAGAATCATTATTAGCCAATCAGGATAGAAGCAGAAGTAGAAGAATCATTGTTAGCCAATCAAAATAGAAGCGGAAGTAGGAAAATCAGTATTAACCAGTCAGGATAGAAGCGGAAGTAGAAGAATCATTGTTAGCCAATTAGAATAGAAGCGGAAGTAGGAGAATCATTATTGACCAATCAGAATAGAAGCGGAAGTAGGAGAATCATTCTTAACCAATCAAAATAGAAGCAGAAGTAGGAGAATCACTATTATAAGTAATATTGGGCATTTCACTCGATTACATAGCATGTTCTAAGGATTTTGGGTGAAGGAAAATTCGAGTGTAGAATATATACATTTTAAGACTACACCGGGACCAGTTGCGAAAAATGCAACTACACAGGCCTTCCGGCAGGAATTGAACCCACGACCTTGCGATTCTAGTGCAATGCTCTGACCACTGAGCCACGGAGGGCGTTGCCGAGAGCTTGATCGCGAGTTCTGTATATATAATAAGGTGGTAATGCCAGGAGAGAATTGGGTATATTATAAGTAATATTGGGCATTTCACTCGATTACATACCATTACTGGCTCAGTGGTCAGAGCATTGCACTAGAATCGCAAGGTCGTGGGTTCAATTCCTGCCAGAAGGCCTGTGTAGTTGCATTTTTCCCAACTGGTCCCGGTGTGGTCTTCTACACTCGAATTTTCCTTCACCCAAAATCCTTACAATCATTAATAATAATAATAATAATCAGAATAATAATAATCCAATAATAATAATAATAATAATGAATGAATTTTCTGATTGGCTATTATAACCAATTACCTTGTCGATTATCAATTATTATTATTATTATTATTATTATTATTATTATTATTATAAGATGTTTGGTTAGGTTATCTAAACCAATCGGAAGACTTCTTAGTATAGGATAGGTAGGTGTAGGTAATGACCCCATTAATCCGCTACACGGGTTAAAGAATTTATTTTCAATGAAGACAGTCTGTTTACATGCTAAATGTCGATTGTTTACTTTTTACTTTTACAGAGTCGATAGATGTTGGTGCAACTGTAACTGTTACCATGGGGGTTGATTTTAAAGACACCATACAACCAGCCAACTTTGAGATATGGTAAATACAGTCCCATTTCATATTTTCATAAGGCAGGCAACGGTACAGAAAATTCATATATGAACATAATGTCTGTTTTCTTCTAGTACAAAAACAAGCAAGTTCTCTGTCAAAGTGAAGTGTCCCATGGGAGAACAATTACAAGCTCGACCAATTACAGAACAAGATTTCCTTTCCTTACAAAGTATGTATAACGTTTCGAGTTATATGTGCATGCAACTTTATTTTTTAACTCTAACGCCAGCTCTTTTCAATCTGCCTAACGCCAGACGATTTTACTCGTCAAAGGGGGGACGTCTTGGAAAGCCATGAAGCCAAGGGTGGAACTCTTAATAATAATAATAATAATAATAATAATAATAATAATAATAATAATAATAATAATAATAATAATAATAATAATAATAATAATAATAATAATAATAATAATAACCGGGGCTTTAGTCACTCTGTTACATACTTTAAGATAAAGCAAAGTTGCTTCGACTCTGCATTTCACCTTCAACCTATTTTGTCTTAGAAAAACTTTCTGGCATGAACGAGAGTTCGTTGGTTGTTGACATTCCCGGTGAAAATTGCAACGAAAAGAGCCTTGTCGGAAGAGTCCTCGAATGTTCGAGTGTGGCAGTTTTACCAAGTACGCTTTCTTCTCCAAGTACAATTTTTAGATTTTCAGGCTCAGCGGTTTCTTCTGGCGTACCCGTTCTCGTTGCTATCGACATGAAGGAAGACGGTAAAGCTAGCAAAGTAACAGTAAACTGTGAGAAGATGACTATCAATTCTATTTTAGCGAAAGAACTTGCGGCTTCTATAAAGAAGGTCAGTTAATTCAAACCTGTTTGCTGGCCAAACAGAAGAGTATTATACATCCAACGGGGAAGTCGAGAATGCAAATATACATGGGTGATGGATCTTGTGTCTTGTATAGTCTGGTACCGTCCACAGAGCCGTATTTTGAGGGGACATAATGAAGTAATCATATTGCTATATATTGTAGATCGTTTTCACTGACGTCACGACTTTTCCCCAGCTTACTTTTTTAAGTGTAATATTTTCTAACCTCGTCCCCAGGGCATTCTTGACAAGATGTGGCGAGACGCCCTGGAGAAGGCTGGGGATCACGTGACAAAATATTCCAATAAATTTGGAAAATTTTCCCGCCAGTTGAATACATTGAGTATGTGCAAGCGAACTGTGAAAAGCAGACAAATTATTTTACTCTAACAGAGTTCTTCTACTTCCCGCGTGCTAAACTCATCGGAAAATCTTCTAAATGTATCGAACTATTCCTTAACGTGCTTCAGCCAAAATCCAGCCTTTGTCAGGGCGTTCTCTCACCTCGCCGTTCTTTCTTACGAATGCCCTGGGGACGAGGTTGAGCAGACAACTACATCAACGATCAAAATTTGCGAGCGATGGAACTTTTGGTCGCTGAACTATAAAATGTCAAACATTCCCTTGATTAAGGCGAGGGAGCCAGGATATGCTGACATCAGCTTTATTTTAGTAGTTAGAGCATGAGCAGCCGTGTTTTCTGATAAAACTCGTACTGCGAATGTTTTGAATAGCTTGGAAAACGACCTTCGAAAACGGTCGCTGGAATAGAATAAATCCTATCTTGACTCTGCCAACGATCGCCAGCGACCCGCCAACGACCAATTGGAAACCAGGCTTTTGCCACCTTAAATCGTGATGCAATGACAGTACTGGAAACAAAAGGATGGCTCTACATTTGACCATGTTTTGCGATTCTTAATCAGCTCAATAAACATTGTTTATCAAGGTTAGCAATAGGATTGTCCAGTGTCACCCAGAACTCTGTTCTTTCGCTTACTTCAGTCATTACTAGGCTCCAAAAGTAAAACTCGGCGTTTTGTTAGTACACTTGTAATGTCATTCGTTTAATTCTGATAAGCTGCATGTTCATCACCCAAACTTAGCTGTTTTAAAATTGTTAAATTGATTTTCAAATCCACATATGGCACTGGCAGTCAGAAGGGCACTGGCCACAATAGTGGAAACCGAACATAAGTGAACAATTGCTTAATTTGTATATACTAATTATTAATGCATTGTGAGATCGTAAAGTATAAATTTAATTTTGGTAATAAAAGTAGCATTTGAAATATAGCTTTTGTTAATGTTTATTTTTACCCAACAACTTATATCACATTAATTACTTTAATTATCTATTTATAATTTGATTTACGATTACAGTCAAATCAGATGCTCTTTGCCGTGCGGCCTTCCAATGTTGGCAGCAACATTACAATTTTGACTAGCAAATGTTTATTTCTTGGCAAGATGCAAAAAAGTCTCATTTTAAATATCGAACTTCACAATGTAAAGTTCAGAACTTCAACCATATGGGCCAAGGAATCATCATATTAAGCCATTACAATGTTACTATCAACATTGCAAGGTCGCACGGCAAATAACATTCGGTTTTACTGTAAATAGCAAGCGACTCTTCATATCTCATTACCATTTGTTATTGTTAACTGTTATTTGCTCTGATTAGCTTACTTAGTTACTTTCGTCACACTATTATATACTATATATTAAGTGACATCTTTAGAACTATTTTACAAGTATATTTTGGCAGTACACCAACCTATTACGTATTAATATTTTCGCGTAATGTGCTATAGTGTGTTTGCGTTGCACTGGATGTATCTAATACTAATCTAAGCAAAGCAAAGCTGATTTTTGTATGTCGTCCTATGGTGTCCATAGTACACACATAAAAATACAAACCGTCATATCCGTTTAAGCCTGGTTTCCCAATAGTCGCTACGATCGCTCAAAAATGAACTCGGCGATCGCAGCGCTCTTAATAAGCGATTATATGGAAACCAATGACGCAACGACCGCTGCGATCGAGATCGCCATTGTCAATCGAGATATGGTCTGGAAACTCAGCTAAAGTCTTTGGTCTATCTTTTTGTTCGCCTTTATGCATTTTTGTGCATAGTGCACGGTCACTGAACACATTGTATTTTAGTATAATGAACGAATTGTCCAATAGCAACGTTTCAGTTCAATCACTCAACCGTGCTATTTAAATATTAATAAACCTATAACAAAGGATGTGCACGGTGTAAGGTACGGTTCAACATAAAATCCCAGCTCATTATAAGTGCTTTGAAGTTTGCCGAGTTTCTAGACCATATTTCGATTGACTATGAGATCGCCGAGATAGAAAATGTTCAATCTTGGCGATCGTTGGGTTTTATATGGAAACGGTGATTTTGCAATCTTGGCGATCAGTATGCGTCCCAGCGGACCATTAAAACAATGGCCGCGATCAACCATGGCCGCCTTAGCGATCATATGAAACAGTGACACGATTGTTGATCGTTGCGATCGCCGAGTTAATTTTTGAGCGATCGTAGCGATTATATGGAAACCAGGCTTTAAGCCGGTTTTCCACTAGGCGATTTTTTTCGCGCGAAGCGACTTTCTTTTGTTCGAATTCAATAGATTTCTGATTAGTTCCAGCTCAGGGCTCATGAGACAAAAGAAAATGTCGCTTCGCGCGAAAAAAGTCGCCTAGTGGAAAACCGGCTTTAGTTCGTACTGCACTACCGCTTGCTCCGGTTTGTTGAAACTGCTCTTCAACAAGTTGTTCACACTTCTCAAGTTTCTAACACGACCACGCCTGACGTCACTTTAACGATACGTCATATCAGAGCCTCAGCAGCCCGCTCAGTAGCTCAATCATTAGAGCGTCTAATCGGTCATTAGAAGGTTGTAGTCCCTGCCTGGGGCAGAGAAACATTTTTTGAGTATCCACGTTTGATGAACGTCCACCAAACGTCTGTGAGGGGCCGTTTACATGAATCCGGATTGAGTTTCAATCTGGATTGAAAAGCGAAGTCAATCCGTGTTTACATGGGAATTGGGTTTCTGGATTGAAATCCGCCTGTCGCCTGAAATCCGTAAATATTAGAAAACACGCATGCATTGTTCTAGTCCCCTCTGTCACGTTTTTCATTCCGGAAAGAAACCCGAACCGCGTTTGCATGATTCCGGAACGAAATTTCAATCCAGAATGAGATTTCAATCCGGAATGAGAAATGGATTGAACTCAATCCGGAATGAGAATCCGGATTCATGTAAACAGATAAAGGGGTTTGATCAGAAGAGGAATGAGTTCAATCCGGATTCATGTTAACGGCCCCTTAGTAAGCTTGTAGCGGCTTCATGAAACAACGGCACTTGTTCACAAAAAAGACTGTTTGCGAATACATCTTATAAGATTTTTATGTGTGTACATATGTTTGGTATAAATGCTTGGAGGTGAGATGTGGAACTTGTTTGTATCCATGGATATCATGATGCTTTGAGCTTGATTTCTAGATCTGCTATCTGGCTCTAAAATGATAAGAACATATAGATGGCATAAAATTATGGAACATTGGTAAATCATGGCAGAATTTCTTAAAAGTTAAAATCCTTGCAAACGTAGCAAACGTAATTATTAACCTCTTGTTCTTTGCACTTGTTTTTATAATGTTCCAACTGTTCCTCAATTGTACTCATTTCTTCTTTCAAACGATTTAGTTTCTCATCCATTTCAATTTTGACCGATAAAACAATACCTATATGAAATTGCAATTTTTTTAAAAATTTTTTTACGTAACAGTAAAAAATAGACTCTAATTGAAAACACTGATAGAAAAACTGGGGGCATGCCATCTTTTTTTAAGAATAATTATTTTAATGAAAGTCAGAACATCCAACAACGCCATATTTTTCAAGACTGCGCTAATTTTGATGATCATTTTCCCAAAAATTTACTATTAATAGTCGATAAGAGAAATGCAAGTTTTTCAAAATGGTCAGACTTTTGATAATACTCAATAAAGCTTTTTCACTAGATTTTGCAAACACGCTTAACGACTCAGTAGAGCAGAGTAGTGTAGAGAGTAGAGTAGAATCGGAAATACACAGGATCGGAGAAATAGAAATACACAGAAGTGCTCAGTTTAGCAGAGCTGGTTTAAATGGGGCTCCGTGGAACAACCAGTCGCATGACAGAAAATAGTTATAAAAAATATTTTTTGGCCCAATTTCAAAAGAAATATGGGCCAAGGGCTAAATCCACTTATGACGATTGCAGTTTTACCATAGATAATGGAAGGGGAACGGGATATATAGGAAACTTACGAAACCGGAAACGATGTTTGCACAACTTGCTATGGTAATTATACACTTATAATGGGCTAATATGCACCTAACGGGTGGTCCCACATGGCTAAACTTAGACACTGCTGAACTTAATTGATATTACACCATTGTTTAATTTCAGCAACATGTGGGACCACCCGTTAGATGCATTAGCCGCTTTTTGTAACATCGTTTTAAGTTTACTATCCAGTCCCCTTACCATTATCTATGGTTTTACTCATAGCCATCATAGCCACTAAAAACGCGCGAAAATTCAACCTATAGGAAAGCAGAAGTCTTTAATTATTAGTAGGTTACCAGGCTATCTGTGAGGGGACGTTTAGGGCCAGTAGGGACTTGATTTTGTCCCGAAGTGACTGCCTGCATGGCGTTTTTATAGCTTCAAAATATTTATATTACGTGGTTCTTCCCGAATATCAAACCATTTCCACAGCTCTAGAAATGTCAATAAGTGCTTTACAGTTGGTACAATCCCAAGGTAAGTTAAAGTAACTTATTTTCGAATTGTACGATAGGTTTTAAATATTTTGGTGGAACCGAAGTGGTATTAGCCAGGTGTATGCATTTTCACGGGGTTTCTTCTTGGCCATCACGACCAAACAACAAATTCTACAAAACGAAAAGGTACTGGACTGCTGAGAAATCTTGAAACGAAATACTGACGTTTCCCTTCATTCAGAGTAAAATGTGAATAGTTGAGTTGGAAATCCTATAATATCAATTCAGATGTGAAAATGACATGTTTAATAATAAGTTCTTCATAAGCCTCAAAATTATCTTTTATATGTTGAAATTTTGGAGATAATAATCAAATATTAAATGCCATTCATTTTACTGTATATAAATAAATAATTTGCTAGCAATAATCAGGTAAGAGTTGGGGTATGTCAGTCAAGCACATCCCTAGCTGTGAGGTTTATTTCCAGATTGGTTTATTTCTAAAGCCTGAATAACTGGGGGGGGGGGGGGGGGGGGGCATTCACTGCTTTAACACTGGCAGAGTTGAAAAGGAGTGCAGACAAGGAAATATGTCACCCAGACTGTAAAGTTTGGTCTGCGTGGGGAACGCGTTCCCCACACAGAATTTTTCATCCAGATTTCTGTCCGTGCATTTTCAAGATTTGCCTAAGAATCCATGCAGAATTTGTGTTATATCAACCCGTTACCCCGCGCATTTCTGACAAGAAGTAAAAAATTTTGTGAAATGTTCGTGAATCTAACAAAATGTAGTAGTTATAAAATCTCTTCTTTAACAACCAAGAATCCCAAAAATCTTCCCACGCTGCACAAAAATGTTTTACTGAAAGGAAAGAAATTTACTGTTCCCTGCCCAAAAAAAACCAACTTTACAGTCTGGTATGTCACCAGAGGAGACACTGGAGAAACAATTAAAAGTTTGAAAACTACTGTACTGTAATAGTTAATATATAAATAATAATTTTACATTTTTTAGGATAGCAATATTCTAGAACTGGTAATTCCACAATAATGCAGTTGATACATCGCAATCTTACCATTAGCAATCCTCACAATACGCCATAACCGAAGCAGAATCAGAAGACCAACTGCATCCCAAGCATCTGCATTTCCACTGGTTTTGTAATTAAAAATACAAGAAAAAAGTATACAATCAAATTTTCTTTGAAATGTTTCAAATTGGTAAGTTTTGATTGTTTGTATGAAGAATTACACAGGGGAGAATAGGTTAAATTTTTTTAATATTATAGGGAAAATAAATGTTGTCTACTGATACAATTAATGCACATCATTGTATGAAATCTTAGAAAGGAGCAAAATAATGAAGCCATTAATTACTAGAGAGAATAATTATGTTATAATTACAATTGTACAATATAATTATATATACCTGTACAGGCCTAACAGTTTGGTTATTGTTTGCTGAATTACGAGTACAGTGTATTTCATTTATAATTCAACAGACTAAAAATCCTAACCTGTATGCTACATCAAGTGCAAATGAGACAATCACCACGATGGCATCAAAAACCTGTAATAAAGGATCTTGTATTTGGGATGTGTTACCAAGTGTTGTTTGACAGAGTGTCACTGTCAGCTGATTTAGGTCCCTTGGGTTGTGGCACTACAGTACTGCTCAGAAATAACCTAACAGTGCAGTTGAGGTTAAGTTAAACAATGATAGAAATGGTAATAAACTTTAGTAAAGCACAATAAAATTATCTAGTAATACAGACAGTTTAACTAACACTGAACAGAGTTGTATTATGATTAAGCGGAGGTTAAACATAGGTTTGACCTTGGTTTTTGTTAGGTTATTTCTGAGTGGTACTGTACATGACATTGTTCACTGTTGGCAGAATAGATATTTAATAAAAGTTTCTTTTAACTAAAGGTAACCATAGTGTTACTCACCCTATAGCAATATATATCAGATTTGGGGCCATGTCACCTTACATGTAGTATGGTTAACGTTTGATACCAAATGTGAACATGAAAGAAGTCCTGCCACTATAGTGGTGGTACAAGTTCAGTTATCTGATTCTCGGGAGCACAGGTGGTGTGTGCTGTTAGGGCACTGCCTCTCACCAATAGTTAAGCCCGGTTAGACAGGGTTAGTACTTGGATGGGTGACCATCTGGGAATAACCCTGTTCTCGAGCTTGCAACTCATGTGAGTAGAGTTTAGTTGGTCTCTCCTGTGCTTCGAGGGTTTTTTGTCGGGTTCTCTGGTTTTCCTCCCTCCGTAAAAATCAACACCATCTACACTATTTCATGTATTATCTATTTCTGTAATGTGCATTTGATCATTACATCATGAAGAATGCGCAATATAAATCACTAATTATTTTTATTAATTATTATTCTGTTAAACTTCAATTAATGTCATATGCATGCATGCATCAAATTCAACTCAGGAGTTCTTACTTCTAGAATAAAAGAACCCAGGTTGTCCATGTACTCACCTCCAACTTGTGTTTACAAAATTCTATCCCAAATGCATAAACCTTCACTACAATCTTAAACCAGAAACTAAATTTTAGTTTAATATCAATAACCTGTCAGGTGAGGTCTTAAGACTTTAAAAAGTTTTCAGAGTTGAAAAGCTTAAAGCAATATATAATATTATATCCACAAATCCTGGCATCATACCATCCTCATCTCCATCTGCCCTAATCTTGTACTTTAATTATACACATTCATGGCCCATTTCTCATGCACTTCCAATGCACCATTGCACTCATATACCGTATTTCCTTGAATAAACGCCGCGGTGTATATTAAATTTTCCACATTGCGGGTGCGGCGTCTATTCGAGGGTGGCGTTTATTCAAGGGCGGTGTTTATTGTAAATTTTGTAACATCAACTGTGAATTTATTGTTTAATTCAAATTCATAACCAATTTTAACATTATCCCAAAAAAATAAAGTTTATATGTCTTTAAATATATATATGCTTCAAATAAACGCTGCATCGATGAGAAAAAGTGCGGCGTTTATTCAAGGGCAGCGTTTAATAATATTTTTTGTTTCTCCTGCGGCATTTATTCAAGGGCAGCGTTTATTCGAGGGAGGCGTTTATTCAAGGAAATATGGTACACTTTCCCTTTCAGTTTTAATTTAACACACTACTGTATTAGTATACAGTACTTGAGTATACTAATTATAATAATTTGCATGCATGTTGAAGCAATTATACAACTATTTTATTTTTAATCCATTCACCTCAATCAAGAAAAATCCTAGAATGACAATACTTGTAAAATGGAGAGCTTCAACAGCCACATGATCATGGTGCACTAAAAATAGTCAGTGAGAATGATTTTTTTAAGGCGTAAGCCCAGAGGAGAGTGTTGTGAAGAATTAGGTATCGAATGAATGAATAAATGAATGAACGAACGAACGAACGAATGAACGAACGAACGAACGAACGAACGAACGAACGAACGAACGAACGAACGAACGAACGAATGAACACAGTGATGTCATAAATGAATGAATGATTACTGATGTAATTCTATTTATATAGAGAGAGAGCAGTTTGCAGAGACTTTGGATAAATGTAATCTTACCTCCCTTAATCACTTGGATGTCCATCAACAACATAACTAGCACAATCAAAAAATCAATTGCAACTAGGGAAATAATCACCATTTGAAACTTGTGACTGTGGAGAATGCCTCGAAGTCTTTTCCGATCCTTTATCAAAGCACATCTTGAAATATAGCAACAGAAAATAATATTAAGTCAATTATTAAATATCAGTTTGAATGAACTGTAACAATTTGTAAACTCAAGAAAAAAGTATTAATTTTCAGATTTACCAACAGATTCCAATGTCGAGCTTGTGTTTTTAGACACTCTGCTCATCATGAGTGTGGTGTGTCAAATTTGATTGTGTTATGTGTTCCAGTTACTGCCACTGCGTTACACTTGATTTCATACTTTTTACTTTCCTGTGGTGTGTTGGAAAGTTTGTTGGAAAGTTGTGAATGTACTTGGCAACTACATTCATTGTCAACAAGGTTGTCAATTATCCAATAAAAATGAGCTTTGATTTAATTAAAGCATGCAATTTCATTGGATAATCGACAACCGTGGTTAACATAGTTGCCAATTTCTGAACAAACTTCACAACTCCCCAACTCCCCAACTCTGTGGTAAAGTAAAGAATTGGGTACCCTAGACATAGGGTATGAT
Organism: Corallium rubrum; assembly: GCA_964035015.1. Lineage (NCBI taxonomy): Eukaryota > Metazoa > Cnidaria > Anthozoa > Scleralcyonacea > Coralliidae > Corallium > Corallium rubrum. Next base: position 9,221,927 of record OZ036000.1, read on the forward strand.
TTTCTTATTTCTACTGTAGTCAGCAACAGCATGTTATTCTTTTTCCATTTCCCTACCCCGAACTCCCTAGAGGCTAGAGTACCCCACCCCCTCCATGTTCTTTCTTACTAATATGCACAAGTTTACCAATTAAACATGTATTTCCCTTTCTGTTTCAAAAAAACACGCGGAAACCAAGCCCAAAGAACTGAAAATTTCATTCTTTCACTATCACAATCTGTCCCAAATAATACGTATCTTGGACAAAATTTTGAAGAAACATAATTATATAATTTATATTGTAAATACGAGTACTTGTTACAGGTTTTGGCATGTTCTATGTTTCCGCATACGTATTTTCGGCGTGCTCTTTTAAAGTGACACCGTCCGACTTAATATCCGACATACAACTTCAAGCTTCGCAAAATATGTCAGGCGTACAAAAAGTCGCCTATCTATTCCCTCAAGGTTCAAGCCTCGAGATTTATTTGGTCGCTTCGCTACAAATGTAACCTCAACCGAGCAATCAACAAGTCATAATATTTTGATTTCAGAAGGTCGCGTTTTACCTTCCACTCTCTGTTTCCTCCGCTTCTTCTTGATCAACGGTTAAATTGATCTCATCGGTCTTCATCTTGGTCTCCTCTTCCCTTCCAACCTCTTCTTTAGTTTTGTTTAGAACGTCTACCGGACATTTTTGCTGATCTTCGAACGCACTATTGTCGAAATTATTTGCCATAATTACTAAATTCGAACTCAAGTATCTCGTTCCAGTCACTTGAGATGCCAGCCGAGTGAATCACGCGATTGTGATTGTGTTCAAAATTCTTACACCGCGGGGGGTTGGGGGGAGAGATTAGCACCCTCACCGGGCTCCAGGCCTTCGGCCCTACGTCCGGGCTCGGGGGGGGGGGGGGGGGGTCGAGAGTCCAACGTGTTCCAGTTCTTTTTTGTTGTTTTTTTGTCCATGTGTTGCGACGTTCGTTGGGAAATTGGGAAATTATCCAATCATAGATGAGATCTGATCGAAAGCTCGCAATTTCATTGGATAATTTGTCAACCTCGACAACCTAATTCCCAATTTCCGAATAAACTTCGGAACTTCCCAACGAACTTCGCAACACACGGAGGTAAAGTAATATGAAATCAACAAAAACGCTACTCGCGTGACCCAACGTTTCAACACTCCGGTCTAGTCTCTTCATCAGGATCAAATTCTTTACATTCCTAAAATTCATTACATTTCTGAAATCTTTACATTCTTAAAATTCTTTACATTTCTAAAATTCTTTACATTTTTAAATTCTTTACATTTCTAAAATTCTTTACATTTCTAAAATTCTCCACATTCTTAAAATTCTTTACATTCCTAAAATTATTCGCATTCCTAAAATTCTTCACATTAAAATTCTTTACATTCCTAAAATTCTTCACATTTCTAAAATTCTTTACATTTTTAAAATTCTTTACATTTCTAAAATTCTTCACATTCTTAAAATTCTTTACATTCCTAAAATTATTCGCATTAAAATTCTTTACATTCCTAAAATTCTTCACATTTCTTAAATGCTTCCCATTCCCAAAATTTGGAGGCATTTCAGCTCTGACAGTTATAGAGACAAAAACAGTTTATTGTTTCAAAATATTGTAAAGGCTACCCTCGGTGCCCTGAATCATTTTGTCTAGATTTAAAATCCATTGTTACATTATGCAGAACATTACAGTTGTGCAATTGTCTATGCCATGCAAAAGCCTTCTAAGCATAGTCAATCGAGATGTCTGGAAACTCAGTTAAAGTCTTTGGTCCATCTATATATTTCCCCCCTAATTTTCTTTTGTTTTTTTTTTTGTTTTAGGAATATTAAGTGACTATAAATTTATAGCCGTTGCAGTACGGTACAAGGGCTTTTATGGTGATCAACATTCTGATCAGACATTGCGGGAAGTTGGGTAAGTAGACAGGTAGACTATCTGTATGGTGATAACGCACAACTCAAACTATTAAACAAAGCCCTTGTGCTCATTTGGCCATTGGGGCCAACAACTTGGCTGTCAGGCAAAAGGTTTGTTAGTAGGAGCAAACAACTTGCAAATTTAGGTAAACAACTTGCCAGTTGACGCGAACAACTTATCATTCAGGCAACAATGTTGGTTAAACTGAGCGTAAACTGATAGACAACTTAATTCATTTATTAAAAGTACTACTGTAGACTACTGTAGATATATAAAACGGTTCTTTTACAGTGCAATGTGAGTAACAATTAACGGTTAAATAAGTCAATTTCACCTTCTGTGAAAAGGAGAAGGCTGTATTTGGGCTAAAAAAATTTTTTTTATTTTTTAAAAAAAAATCGGAAAAAAAGTGGTTAGTTAGCCTTTACTTTTTGAGCGATTTTGGTCACTTTTGAAACTTTTGAGTTAGGGTCAAAAACAGTTAAATAAAGTCGATTTAAACCTGTGAAAAGGAGAAGGCTGTATTTCGGTTAAAAATATTTTTTTTATTTTTTGAAAAAAATCTGAAAAAAAAAGTAAAGGGGTTAGCCTTTACTTTTTGACCGATTTTGGTCACTTTTGAAACTTTTGAGTTAGGGTCAAAAACGTTTAAATAAAGCCGTTTTAAACATTCTGAGAAGGCTGTATTTTGGCTAAAAATATTTTTAACATTTAACATAACATTGGTGGACACTTTTACGATTTAATTCAAGACCTCTACTTGAGCACGAAATGTGCAATAAAACTATCTGAAAATAGAAGACCGTTTTTTCCATACAAAAAGGGAGTCCGTCAAGGATGCACTTTAAGCCCTTTATTATTTAATATTTATATAAACGAACTTCCAAAACTATTTGAACAAACACAATCAGATCCTTTTGTATTACCAAACGGAACTGCTATCAACAGTCTCTTATATGCAGATGATCTCATTATACTTTCACGATCAAAATTAGGTCTACAAAATTGTTTAAATCAGCTAGACGAATGGTGTAGTAAATGGCTTATGGAAGTCAATATCAGGAAAACAAAAGTTATGATTTTTCAAAAACACAACTCAAAATTACCAAACCTTCATTTCCACATTGGAAATAAAAAGATAGATATAGTCAAAGAGTATACCTATCTTGGCCTAAAAATTATGCCAAATGGCAAATTTATACTTGCACAACAACAACTAAGTGAAAAAGCTTTACATGCACTTTATAAAATTCGTAAAAATATAGATTTTCATAAGCTTTTACCAAAAACAGCTACAAAAATTTTTGACTCAATTGTTTCCCCCATTCTACTATACAACTCAGAAGTTTGGGGAGCATACGAAAAAAATGATCTAAATAAATGGGAAGATTCCGAAACAGAGAAAGTTCATCTAAGATTCTGCAAGCTATATCTGGGTGTTAACAGAAAAGCAAGCAATATAGCTTGCAGAAGTGAACTCGGCAGTGGCGTGGTGGCAAGTTTTAGGCTGGGGTGGCCAGATTAGCTTTGGCGCCCCCCCCCCCCCCGAAAAAAAAAAAAAAGAAAGACATTACTGTATTTGATAAGTGGTCACATTTATTGTTTTAAAATAACTCAAGTAGCAATATATAATATTAAACAACGCCACGCCAATGCGAGCACCAAATTAGCACCAAACCTCTATGGGGGTCTGGGGGCATGCTCCCCCGGAAAATTTTGAAATCTAGAGTCTCTGATATGCCATTTCCTGCATTTTGGAGTGAGATTTTACAGAATTCTGAAGATTATAAAACTTCATAGAAAAGACAAAAAATTACAGATTTCAGATCTTTATATCCCTCATTGAAGACCTAGATATACAAAGAAATAGGTTTATTTTGTTAAGTTTTGGCGCCATTGCTAATTTTGGCACCCCTTCTGCAACCCCAGCTGGGGGGGCCTTGGCCCCCCCGGCCCCTCCTGCCACCACGCCACTGGAACTCGGGAAATATCCACTACTGATTACAATTAAAAAGAATATAATAAACTATTTTAAGCATATTTTTAAACTAGACGACTCAATCGTTAAACAATCCTTCCAAATGTCTAAACAACTATATAATCAAGGCAAGGAATCTTTCTATGCTAACACAATAAACATGCTAAAATCATTCTATGATAATATAACAAACCTAGAATGTGATATAATCAACTACGATACAAAAACTGTCGTAAACACAAGATGAAAGATAAATATTTTGAATTTTGGCGACATAAAACTCCTCCATACTTTCCTTCTTTTGTACATTTAAAAACGAGTACAAAATGGAAAAATACTTATCTCTTATTAAAAATCCAACAATAAGAAGAACATTCTCCCAATATCGTGTAAGCAACCATAAGTTGCAAATTGAACGAGGAAGATACGAAAATGTTCCTCGTGAAGAGCGTATCTGTAAACTATGTGGCTCTGGCAAGGTGGAAGACGCATTCCACTTCGCCTTCAGATGCCAGAAATACCAACACTTGCGAGACAACTCAAACAACATTCTCAAAAATCTGTTTGATATGAACACAACAACAGAAACAAAACAGAAATTACTTGAACACACGATGTCTTCGGACGATCCTGTTCTAACAAATCTATTTTCCAAGTATTTATTTCTCTGCACAAAGGAATGAGAAGATGGCCTCAAATCCCAGGAAACCCAAAATAATTGGGAAAAAAACAAACAAACCCCACCCCCAAATACTTCTCTTTATACATCTTATACTTCCAATATTGTATTGGGATATAACCATACATACTATATATTATATTAATATAAAAACTTATATTATACCTAAAAAGAAAACTTTTAAATGAACTACATGTATACACAGTAGTCATAACATTATTGTTTGGACACTCGAACATTTTATATAGTTTATCTTATATATTTTGTTGTTGTTCAGTGCTCTTACAGCACTTATATACTTTAGCAATACCTGTAATTAGGTCATGCCAATAAAGTTTTATATATATTAACCCCTTCACTTTTTTTCTCAGAATTTTTTTCAAAAAATCAAAAAAATTTTTTTAGCCAAAGTACAGTCTTCTCCTATTCACAGAAGGTTTAAAACGACTTTATTTAACCGTTTTTGACCCTAACTCAAAAGTTTCAATAGTGACCAAAATCGGTCAAAAAGTAAAGACTAACCCCTTTACTTTTTTTTTCCGGACTTTTTTCAAAAAATAAAAAAAAAATTTTAAAGCAAAGTACAGCCTTCTCCTTTTCACAGAAGGTTTAAAACGACTTTATTTAACCGTTTTTGACCCTCACTCAAAAGTTTCAAAAGTGAGCAAAATCGGTCAAAAAGTAAAGGCTAACCCCTTTACTTTTTTTTCCGGATATTTTTCAAAAAATAAAAAAAAAATTTTTTAGCCAAAGTACAGCCTTCTCCTCTTTTCACAGAAGGTTTAAAACGACTTTATTTAACCGTTTTGACCCTCACTCAAAAGTTTCAAAAGTGACCAAAATCGGTCAAAAAGTAAAGACTAACCCCTTTACTTTTTTTTTCTGGACTTTTTTCAAAAAATAAAAAAAATAATTTTAAGGCAAAGTACAGCCTTCTCCTTTTCACAGAAGGTTTAAAACGACTTTATTTAACCGTTTTTGGCCCTAACTCAAAAGTTTCAAAAGTGTCCAAAATCGGTCAAAAAGTAAAGGCTAACCCCTTTACTTTTTTCCCCAGATTTTTTTCAAAAAATCAAACAAAATATTTTTACACAAAGAACAGCCTTCTCCTTTTCAAAGAACGTTTAAAACGACTTTACTTAACCGTTTTTGACCCTCCGCAGAAATCGATATTCTTTGAGTTAATCTACGGTGGAGATTAATCTGAAAACATCAAATCATATAGTTAAGATATTAAAGAAAATTTTCCAATCATTTGTGTCTTCGAAAGCAAAGTTGAAACGAAATATTAAAGAAATATATATTCGAAGAATGGCCGAAGACGAAGCTACAACAAACATGTCACCGGATACAACATTTGAACGCTATAAAATGGACAATTTCGAGGCGACGAATGCCAAACGAGTACCCTACGAGGAACTAGATTACAATATCTACAAGCCAAGCTCAAACCTTGTGGCTTTTCAAACGACGGAACAACGATTACCCCTATGGATCGAAGCTTTTTATCATCGTTACTTCGCAAACAACAACAACAACGGTGAAATCGAAACCCTATGGAAAGAACAACAACACCAAAGCTTTCCTTCAAAATGCGAGACGATCGCCTTAGATATGAGCCACTCGAAAGGAAATATGCTAACGATCACCATTTTTGTATCCAAAGGAAGAATACAAGTACAAGGAAGACTTGTAAAAGATTGGGGCTGCGACGAATTCAAACACGTGCTCGACATGGTTAATTCCGACGGCCCGATGAAAGTCGATTATACGGATACGTTTATCAATAAAATCATTGGTAAAGAAAAACAAAACCCGCAACCAATTCACACCCATAAAGATAAAGATGAGAAAGCAACAGATTCACCGCGAGATAAATCATTCTCAATGATAAAACATCACTTGGCAAACCTTGAAGCAAACTTTGTCACAACGAATGAAAATAACACCAACACAATAACAGAGCTGCGGCAATCAATGTTGCAAAAGGACGATGAAATCTCCCTTCTTAAAGAAGAAATATCGTCACTGAAATCGACAAATACATCACAACAGCAAGCAATCAGCGATCTAAATATTAAACAAATGGAACTTGAAGAAGAGATGAAAGCAATGAGCAGAGACCAAAAGAAATACCAAGATAAGAACACTGCCTTGGTTAAATCCATTCAAAAAAAGAAAAATGATCTAGAAGCCAATATCCAACCCTCAACCTCTGAAACCGAAGCAGAAATTCCTACCTGGGCTTCAATGTCTTCTGAAGCTACAACATATCCTATCTCGACATCCAACAGTTTTGATATCCTTTCTAACATGAACAACGAAGAAGAAGCAATCGAGAAACCTGCTGTGAAACCTGATGAATCCAGTCCTACTCCTACGTCATCTAAACATGACTCCAAATCAACAAAGAAACCCAATAACAAACAAAACGAAACTGATGCAGAAACGATCATCTTGTGCGACAGCAATGGTCGGTTCATAAAACCCAACCTCCTATGCCCAGACTCGTCGACCCACTACCTCAGATGTCCAACCCTCACCCACGCTGAGAAGATTATTGAAGACTACAACTTTAAGAACGCTAAATCTATCATTATACACTGTGGTACAAATGACCTAGAACAAGCTGAATCTGAGCTAAGTGTTATAACACAGATGGAGAAAGTCATAGATCTCTTGCAATCCAAATACAAAGACTGTAGAATAATAATCTCTGGCTTACTACCTCGCACAGATAAATTTAATGAAAAGGTAACACCCTTAAATAATGCCATAGAGAAAATGGTGTTGGAAAAAAATCTCTCATTTGTCACCCATAATAACATTAAAGCTGAAGACCTGAAAGATAAGAAGCATCTAAACCAAAGAGGAGTGAAGATCTTTGCGAAGAACATCAAGGCTACATATTTCAAGACCACTCCCAAGAAAGGCAGAAAGATGAGACAAATTCCAAAACCAATCTATGACCAACAACCAAAATACCCCTTTCAATCAAATCCACTTACACCCAACCCGTACTATCATATGCACCAATTACCATATGACACGAGAAACCACCCACTACAAAGCTATTCCAATCCTGCAACAAGACAACTGCAACCTCCCAAGGCCCTTGATACCATCAACTAAACAACAACAACAAACTATTATGAAGCCTGAAAAAATTCCCACCCAGCTAACAGATCTAATCAGACAACTCTATGGATGGATCAACTGTTAAAGACATCATTCTGTAAGTGTTTACTTATATATACTGTAATAGATTTAATTTTTTCCTCTTAATAACCTTCTAAAACCCTTAAAAAATGATACAATCTATATGATTTGAATTTTTCTGAAATCTCTACCTCTTAACTCAAAAAACAACAAACATATAAAGTATAAGAAAAGACTAAATCATGTACCCCAAAATTTCATTCAGTACATGGAATATAAATGGCTTATTCAACAAAATCCTTGGAGATAAAACAAAAAACAAGGATTTTGTTGAGGCTATTGCAAATGTGGATTTCATGTTTCTCACCGAAACATGGTCCAACCAAAATATTGATATACCCGGATTTGAGGCTATTAACTCTAACTTAGCTAAACCCCTTTCAAAAACTGCCTGTAGAGCATCAGGTGGAATAAGCCTACTTTTCAAAAATAGTTACAAAAAATACATAACTATAACAAAGAACACAGAAAATTTCCTTTGGAGCAAAATTTCCAAGGAAATGCTAGATTCTGACAAAGATCTATATATCTGTGGTACATATATACCACCTGAAAAATCAAAATATTATGACAAAATATTTGAAGAACTTGAAAACGACTTAGTTCACTTCTCATCGAGAGGAAATGTTCTAGTACTTGGTGACCTTAATGCTAGGACAGGTAAACTTGAGGATTTTGTTTCAAATGAAGGGAGTGATCACATTAATGACACTAGTGATAGCTCTTTTCAACCCCCAGAGAGACAAAACTTTGACATAACAACCAATAATCATGGAAAACAATTGATAAATATTTGCAAAAGTACCGACATGAGGATACTAAATGGTCGGACCAATGGTGACTCCTTGGGAAGACCTACTTTTCATGGTAAAAATGGAACCAGTGCAGTTGATTATATCATCTGTAACCAAAACTTAATGCCAAAAGTTAAAAATCTAGTTGTTAAATCCCCCTGCTATCTATCTGACCATAGCCAAGTTATAACTTGGATCAATCTACACAAAACCACTAAGTCTCATAATATTATATCCTCACAACCCCCATTAACAAAACTGCCACTAAAATATATTTGGACTGATGAATCGAGTGACACTTTTAGAAAAGAACTGAAATCAGCCGAATTACAAAGAAAATTAAACACATTCCTTGATGATGACTTCTCTTCTGACAGAGAAAACATTAACAAATGTGTCAATGAATTTCAAAATATTATCAATGTAGCATCCAAAAAATCTCTAAAAATCAAAAAGAAAAAATATCGACGTAAGATTAATAACATTGCAAATAAAAAATGGTTCGATAAAGATTGTAGATTTAAAAGACACCAGTTACGAAAACTAGCTAACCAGAAACATAGAGATCCAAATAATACTGAAATCAGAATTGCATACCATACCGCTCTAAAAGATTATAAAAACACTTTAGAAACGAAAAAGAACAATTTTCATTTTAATAAAATCCAAGAACTTGAAAATGCTAGCAATGATCCTTTACTTTTCTGGAAAACACTTAGAAACAGCAGTGATGACCTTGATTTTAATGATACTAAAAAAATACCACAACCAAGCGAATGGCTCAACCATTTTGAAACACTACATTCGGAACATCAATTAAATAAGGAACAAGACGCAATTATTAAATGTCTAAAAGACTACGAGAAAATGAAAGACAATTTTAATGAACTTGATGACATCATCACAGAAGATGAACTACTAAAAGCAGCGAAAAAACTAAAATCAAAAAAAGCTGTATATAATGACAGAATTAGTAATGAAATGATTAAATGTAGTGTTGAAATTCTCTCCAAAGGTTTTTTAAAAGTTTTTAACAATATTTTAACATCGGGGAAGTTTCCTGAATTATGGACTGAAGGCCTTATAACCCCGATCCATAAATCGGGAAACTCCCTCGATCCCAACAACTATCGAGGTATTTGTGTCTCAAGCTGCATGGGCAAATTATTTTGCTCAATTATGAACAATAGATTAATGAATTCTGCAAATAAAAAGAAACTAATTCACCCTACTCAAATCGGATTTATGCCAGGAAACAGAACGGCAGACCATGTTCTCACACTGAAAACTCTACATGATAAATACGTTAAACAGAGTAAGAATGAGAAAATCTATACATGTTTCGTCGACTTTAGAAAAGCTTTTGATTCCGTTTGGCATCAAGGCTTATTCTACCAATTACTCAAAAATAACATAGGAGGACATTTCTATGATTTAATTCAAGACCTCTATTCAAGCACCAAATGTGCAATAAAACTTTCCGATAACAGAACTCCGTTTTTAGTGCAAAGTTTCGCAGAAACTTTGCAGTATTGTGATGGTGGAGAAAATTCACATCATAGTGTAAACTTTTCCGGGGGGCGTTCCAAGTTTAGCAACATTAAATTGTCGTGCTTGGATGAATAATATCGTTGTTTTGATAGGTACTTTAAAGAGTTTCGCTGATAAGTAAGGCAATTTAGTGAATTATTTGCGGGTAACTTTTGAAAGGCTCTAGTCAAATATTGTATTTTAATCTTGAAGTATATCGAGTATTAATTCAGAATATGATGTTTTCCTCTGGGTTTTCCCCCCGGTTTGGTTAGAATCTTACTGCGCATGCGCGAAACTAAATTTTGTGAATGTCACAATATTAAAATATGGCGGAGGTACAAGAAGGCGCGAGAGACATGAAGCGATTAGTAGGAGAGGATGCGACGAATTTTCCCGTCAAAATAAGGACTATGTGGGCTAATTAAATATGGTCTGAGCTAAAGGATTAAATTGTCACATATATTTCAAGGTAAGCGTATCTCATGGTTTGGACAAAATCACCAGTCACAAACGACGTGTTTCCCATACACTGCATTTAAGTCCAGTTATTTAGTGTCGACTACGGTGGCCCATAAGGGCCACGGCAACATAAAAAGTTCTGCGGCAACATAGAAAATTATACGGTAATATAGAAAGTTCCACGGTAATATGGAATGTTCTGCGGAAAGATACAAAATTCCACGGCAAAATAAAAAATTCAGCCACGGCAAAATAAAAAATTCAGCCACGGCAAAATAAAAAATTCAGCCACGGCAAAATAAAAAATTCAGCCACGGCAAAATAAAAAGTTCAGCCATGGCAAAATAAAAAATTCAGCCACGGCAAAATAAAAAGTTCAGCCACGGCAAAATAAAAAGTTCAGCCACGGCAAAATAAAAAATTCAGCCACGGCAAAATAAAAAATTCAGCCACGGCAAAATAAAAAATTCAGCCACGGCAAAATAAAAAATTCAGCTACGGCAAGATAAAAATTCAGCCACGGCGGAGTAACTGGGTACTACATCATGCCAATATGGCGGACTTAGAAAGCGAAGAAAGCTTAATTCAGTATTATTTTAACCGAGGGTATTCTCAAGAAGAAATTCTATCACTCCTTCTCGGTTGCATAATGTAGAAATTAGCAAAAGGACATTAAAGAGAAGATTAAGATCGTATGGTCTCAGAAGAAGAAATGCCGTGTATGATGCTGATGCTTTGCGAGAGAGCATTCGTGCTATTTTAGATGGGCCCGGGTGCTTAGGCGGTTATAGAACAGTCTGGCACACTCTACATCTTCAAGGCATTCTAGTACCTAGAACCGTGGTTCAGGCAATACTAAAGGAACTGGATCCTGAGGGAAGTAGGCAACGACGAGCTCATCGTTTAAAAAGAAGAGTGTACCATAACAGTGGACCCAACTTTGCTTGGCATGCGGACGGCTATGACAAGTTGAAGCCATATGGCTTTCCCATTCACGGATGCATAGACGGATGGAGTAGGAAAATTCTTTGGCTTCATGTTACCCGATCTAACAATTTGCCCGACAACATTGCCACTTATTTTCTTGATGCTGTGGAAGAATTTGGAGGCTGTCCTGTCAGTTTAATAACTGATCTGGGTACAGAGAATGGGATAATGGCTGGTATTCCAGCTTTTTTTAGAGAAGATTCAAGTAGCCACAGATATGTATCATCCCCACAGAATCAAAGAATTGAGGCATGGTGGTCTATGCTAAGGAAAACTATGACAGGCTGGTGGATGAATTTTTTTTAAGGACTTGTTGGAACAAGGTGAGAAGATTTATAAGCTATTAATGGGAAAGAATCCTCCCCCTCCCCACCCCCCGATATATGCACATCCACTTTACTAGAAATACATGAACGCAATAACCCCTCACCGGCTTTATATCGGGAAACAGGTCGACCTCACATCCAAAATTAAGGATTATCCTTAATTGTCAACTTGCCTAGAATTAAGGATAATCCTTAATTTTAAATGAAAACTCATCCCCCATACCCCAACCCCTAACCATAACCCCCCGGTAACCCTAAACCTAACCAAAAAACCCCGGTAGCCCTAACCCTAACCAAAAAACCCCGGACCCTAAACCTAGTCACAACCCTCCGGAAAAATGACCCACCTCTCAAACCCCGACCACAACACCCCTCTATGTGTTCAAGTTTAACATCCCGCTTGTGGGACAGATAAATTAAGGCCATGTCTTAATTGTAGCCCTATTTTAAAATTAAGGCCATGTCTTAATTCGAGCCCTATTTTACAATTAAGATATACACTTAATTTTGGTAAGAGATCGTGTTGCGGGAAATGTCGGCCTCGCGATCCCGGCGCCATTTTGAAAGTAAGAGCCCCCCCGGAAATTAGCCCTCTCGTCCTTGCGACCCTCGGGCTCCTGTATTCAATTACTCTTGGCCTTCGTGTGACCTTTAATTAACTTTATATTGTTATCTATCTATATAAATAATATTTAGTTAAGTAAACAAGTAATTTACTTTAGAAAACGGGCATGAAATTCTTTGACCACGAGGTTATTAAAACTTCAGTACGCGGATACTACGGGTAAAAGTCCGGGTTTTACATTTCTCGATTTTGTGACACATTTGTTTATGGAAAAAGATGGATAATAATTTCGGAACTACGCATTGTTGAAATACATCGGGTACGTATGTTGTTAGAAATTTTATAAGCTTTCATTTGGTATATAATTCAAATTTTAGTGTTACCTGTAACTTTTTAAAATGTTCAAATTGTTTGTAAAATAAGAATTATATAATGGAAATGGCCTGCTCACAAGTGTTATAGAATTTTGGATTTTGTTTTTAAATACTAAAGCACAACCCTGAACTGCATATTTGTGGAAAAGTTTGCAGATTTCTAGTTGAAGTAGAAAAACGTTTTTGGTTCATACCTTTTAAACATATGAAAAGATAATGAACAGTGGCGTGGTGGCAGGGGGGGCAGCAAGGCCCCCCCAGCTGGGGTTGCAGAAGGGGTGCCAAAACTAGCAAGGGCGCCAGAACTTAACAAAATAAACCTTTGTATAGCTAGGTCTTCAATGGTAGGATATAAAGATCTGAAATCTGTAATTTTTTGTGTTTTCTATAAACTTTTATAATCTTCAGAATTCTGTAAAATCTCACTCTAAAATGCAGGAAATGGCATATCAGAGACTCTAGATTTCAAAATTTTCCGGGGGAGCATGCCCCCGGACCCCCCTACATGGTTGCCGCTACTTCGGTGCTCGCATTGGCATCGCCTTTGAGAGAACCCGTTGTTTGTTGTAATATTATACATTGCTACTTGAGTTCTTTTAATATTATACATTGCTACTTGAGTTATTTTAAAACAAAAAATGTGATCATTTATCAAATACAGTAATGTCTTTTTTCCCCTTTTTTTGGGGGGGGGGGGGGGCGCCAAATCTAATCTGGCCACCCCAGCCTGAAACCTGCCACCACGCCACTGATAATGAAAATTTTATGGTCAATGGTGAGAACATTTTAAAAAGTTACAGGTAACACTAACGTTTGAACTGTACACAGAATGAAAGCTTATAAAATTTCGAACAACATACGTACTCGATGTATTTCAACAATGCGTAGTTCCGAAATTTTTAGCCATCTTTCTCTATAAGCAAGTGTGTCAGCATCATCGAGAAATGTAAAACACACGACTTTTTTTCCACGGACTTTTACCCGTAGTATCCGCGTACTGAAGTTTTAATAACCTCGTGGTCAAAGAATTTCATCTCCAACGAAACGTTTTCTAAAGTAATTACTTATTACTTAACTAAATATTATTTATATATGTATAGATCGTTTTCATCTGACGTCACGGCGGCCATATTGGTGTACCAAAACAATGAAATGGCGGCCATATTGGTGTACGGCATGGGAATTAGCTCTTTCTTATTCAAATATTTCGTATTGTTTCACCACCCCAATGGGCCCACCGATCACGTGAGTGAAAACGATCTATAGATAACAATAGAAAGTTAATTAAAAGGTCACAAGAAGGCCAAGAGTAATTGAATACAGGAGCCCGAAGGTCGCAAGGAGGTCGCTTAGCTTTTATTAAATTTAATTATAAAATGTTTTAAAAACCCTTGGCAGTTTATACTTTGTATTTTTACTTGTTTTTTGTAGTAGCTAAGTAGCATGATTAACTTACTTTATTAACTTTAATAAGTTAAAACAAATCAAAAGTTGTTCGGTTAAGTTCTATAACATTTTCTTCATTCCTAGTTGTCGCATTGCGTTTGCTTGAGTTGCTTAACGGTTTTCAGGCTTTCACCAGGAGAAGACACTGGCACAGAATAAGGATCAACCAGAAGTCCAACTCGCGGAAAAAAGTGTCCCATTATTTTTATGCGCATGCGCCAGTCCGCCATTTTGAAAGTAAGTGCCCCCGGAAGATAAGCCCTCTCGTGGAAGGAGCGCGCAACGTTTCTTTGAGACGATGTTGGAACCCGTCAACGAAAAAACTCTGTCATATTTTTTTTCTGTCACAGAATTGTCATATTTTTTTGTCGTTCTGACTTTCCAGCCGGAGCAGGACGAAACACACCAACTCCGGCGCCGGCTGACCAAAAAACGCCGGAGCTCCGGCAGACCTCCGGCACTCCGGCGCACAGCACTACCACGAACACTGACAATTCAGTTTACTCGTGTCAGATTGCGCGTTTTCTCGTTCGGTTTCTTACTTTTTTCGTTGTTAAATATAAGTTATATGAAAAGGCATCATTCATTTCTCTTCAAGATAAAAAATCCCGTTTCGGTTTCAAAATTTCTTCATCGTTCTCTCACAAGTTAAGTAGAATCATAGATAATGGAAGGGGAACTGGATAGGAAACTTCAAACGAGGTTAAAGAACCGGCAAAGTTGTTTGCACAACTTGCTACGGTAATTACACACTTAAAAGCAGCTAATGCACCTATTGCTGAAATTAGACAAAAGTGTAATATCACTTAAGTTCAGCAGTGTCTGATTTTAGCCATGTGGGATCACCCGTTAGGTGCATTGCCCGCTTATAGGCGTATAATTACCATAGCAAGTTGTGCAAACATCGTTTCCGGTTTCGTAAGTTTCCTATCCATGGCCAGTTCCCCTTCCATTATCTATGGTAGAATACACCAGAGCAGATTCTTTACCGGCTTTGAACAGTTTCAAGACACAGCTTTTCAGTTTTCGCTCAGTATCGGTTTCGGTCTTTATCGTAATTTTTAGGCTTTTTTTCAGTGGTTTTAAGTCGTACTTATCGTTGTCTCCTCTCGCTGCCACATCTCTTGACTCTTCTTATTTGCCTTCTTTCTTTGATCTTTTTTCATAGTAATATTAATGTACATTTTAGATAAAACCATTTTTTTTGGCAAAGATTTTCTTCAGGTCATGATCAATCGTTGAAAAATTATTTCGTGATCCAGCCGAAACATAATTTGCTGACGTAATTTTAAATAATTTTAATAAATTAACAGTTAGTTACCAGTACCCTGGTACCGTATATATATATATATATATATATATATATATATATATATATATATATATATATATATATATATATATATATATAATTGCGCATGTAAATGATGTCCATGGATGCCGAGATTAGCACCCTCACCAGGCTCGGGGATAAACCTAAGGACAATGAAACTTTTTCAACTTGTAGCATGGCCCATTTTGATAAAACAGTGCACCAGTGGGTAACTGGGATTAAATTGAAAAGAAATACTTGATCCATACAGTCAGTTTCAATGAAGACACTTGACCCATCACTGTTTGAGCTGCAAGTGTTTCTTTTCAATTTTATTCTTATTACACATAATGCTCCGTAATTATCAACAAGTTCTTTATGCATGTCTTTTAAATCATTTTTAAATTTTTACAGTTGTAATATTCAAGATGTATTTTTAGTGGATATAAATACATTGTTTTTAAATTTATTGTTAAGGTGTTGTTAACACCACCAGTACATTGCATATGGAATGTCTTTGGTTTGGTTTTGCTGGTTTGCTGCAACGAAATTTGAATCAAGTTAAAACTCATTGGAACACACACTATGTACGAAAGTCCAGACATGATACTGTTAGTGGAAAGCCAAATGTGTTGTACTACATCCCAGAAACACATAATGGTGAAGCTGGCCTCATTAAGGAAGTACCAGAAAATGAAGTTAACTATGTCAGAGGTAATCTTGTGGAAACCGAAGTGCAAAACGATTACCAAGAATACTTCCAGTATGTCATTGAGAAGTGCAACCTTTCCCAACCAAACCATTGGCGCGAAGCATTGCAGTTGTTTCACACTCTTATCAACTATGCAGAAAATGGTTCTTAAGAGTAAAAATGTATAATCTACTTCTATAGTTTTAATCTCTTGTGTTGTCTTTTTTTTTACTACAAGAGTAAGTCTTACTTTACAATATTAACAGTTTTACAGAATATCAAATTAACAATCAGAGTTTACACTGATATTTTCTATATATACTCTACTATAATGTCTAGTATGAAGCAGTACGTTTCATGACTTAGTCAAAATGGAAATACCTTCCCACTTCCGCGTATGTAGTTTGTTTTATAAGCTAGCATGACAAAAATCTATGTACCGGTAAAAGTCACTTATTCTTGCTTTGTATTTGTTTGTTAGTCTTGATTTGGAATAAATATCCATTGTATCATGATTAATCGCCATTTAAAGCTATAATTATCATGCTGTTTACTCAGCTTTTGACAAGAGTGTTCCTTGCGTTTCAGTAGCGGCTACTAAAATAGTGACGTCGTTACACAACAAACTACAGAAGCGGAAGTGGGGAGGTAAGTTCATTTTGACTAACTACAGGATGCAAGCAACATGCATGTCAATATCAACATAACATCGAGGTAATAGTTAAGACATTCAATGCAGTATGTGCAAAATAGATGCTTGAACAATAAATAACATTAAGTGACATATGAAATATATAATGGTTAAGAATTCAACTTGTTCGGAACATTCAGATCAACATTTTCCGAAACCTTGGCAGTTTAACAGTGCTTGAGACATAAGGCTATTAAACTCCTCGGGCTCTGCCACACCTCGCGGTAGATAAAGGGATAATGAGCATGTAGATGACGAAGGGAACCTTTTCATATCCTTTTCCTGATCATAAAATGCAATAGAAATCTTGTGGTCAAAGCCAAGAGGTGGAACTGCATCGGCGCCAGTAATGAAGACCAGCATATCTTCTAAGCACAGCTTGTCAACTAGACCTTCATCTAGATCTTGAATGAAGACTTCTAGGCAGTAGATTGATTTTTCCTCCGAGTTTCTCCGGTTGGAACCCGCAGGAGAAAAACTGACTTGACAAGCATCTGAAAGCAGCAAGATCAAGCTTTGTCGGGTTTTCACACAAGAGTGCTTCAAATAAACTGGAAGAACTCATAATCAGGTCACCCAACTTCCCAACAGTGTTCATCCCATCCCAGAATTGTTCCATTTCGGCATGTACCGAGAATACAAATGCTTGTTTAAGAAGTGCCAGAATAATTTCATCTTTCTTAGTGACATTAGATGCATAGATCCTTGAGTAGCCATACCTGGCAACCACATCAGATTTACTCTGAATGAGGTCATTAAAATCTTCTGGTGTTGAACAAGAATCTAAATCCTTAAGGACAGCCTTTTTAGTTCTTCATCTCCAACAGCTTCTATGGCTACATTGAAGCTGACAGAACAATCATTTACGATACGAAATGCTTCTTCGGCTAAACATCTGGGTCCTGGTCCTCCTTGAAGGACGCTCCATGCTATTAGCTTACCAGCAAGCTCATACTTCTTAGTGCTAAGAAGCTCCAAATCGTGGGAAAACCATTTCCCCTGGAATACACCCATAGTTTTAAGTGCCAACATCAGTAAGCGAAAGTACTCCCTTTTTGGTCCTCCATTATCTACAGCATCCTCACCACTGAAGGTAACTCTAACTGGTTTCAAAAAGGAGAATCTCCTTCTCTGAATAGCTCGAATGGTGGTGGCAATAACTTCCTTTCGATTAATCAAGATATTGATAGGGACTTCTCCACTTGCTGCCTGTAGGTTGCTTGCTATAAAATTACCAATAACATCAGCAACTGATAATTGTTCATTGACTAAACCACCAGAAATTACATTGATATCACTACTTTGGTCTTCAATGCTAGCTGCAATGGCTGCAGCTAGTTCTTCTTCATCATCCTCCCATTCATCATCAAGTAGGTTCACATAGTTTCCATAACTCTGTGATACATGCTGGTTTGCACTGTCTGAGTCTTGCAATGCCTGGCCAGATGTTGCAGCTGTAGATGATGTGGTGGGCAAAGGTACTTTACTCTCAAGATGACTTGTCATTTCTTGAGCTATAAAAATATCAAAAGTGTATACGTTACAAAACATTAACAGAATAAAGTATCACTTAGGCCAATTATGTTAATATTACATATACACTTATAGTACATATATCAGCAGTTCGACAAACAAACAAGATCAATGTATCATTTCAGCAATTTATTGACCTATTTGCCTCGTTTGAAATATTTGACTGCAGCTCAACTATAATAATTGCTATTCCGAAGTACAAAATTGTATCTTACATAACCTGGTGCAAACATGATATTCAACCTATCATAACCCAGGTAAGTTCCAAGTTCCAACGTATTCTATAAAATTTATCCCTAACATTCAAATATAATTTATTGTAGTCCTGATCACTTAAAATTTCATTATCAAAACACAATGAAATTGGATGGCCTGGCAAACTCCTGCATGGTTAAATATATCCTTCCTCACAGCTGCTGTTATAATGTACACTAATAGCATAAAATCATTAGAATGTGCTACAGAATAAGAGACTGCATAGAATTTTTAACAGGGGAAATAATGTAAAGAATGAGAATTAAAACCTATCAGATGGTAATTTGAACCATTAGCTTTTTGATGATAATAAGAAGGGTTTATCCCTGAGGTTAGGAAATATAAATCAAAATGCAAAGTGGAGAGGATTTCCCCTGAAAGCCCCCTGCCCCTCCATTTGCAATGCTCTAATGTCTAATATATATATATATATATATAAAGATAGATAGATAGACAGATAGATAGACAGATAGATAGACAGATAGATAGATAGATAGATAGATAGATAGATAGATAGATAGATAGATAGATAGATAGATAGATAGATAGATAGATAGATAGATAGATAGATAGATAGATAGATAGATAGGTGGGTGGGTGGGTGGGTGGGTGGGTGGGTGGGTGGGTGGGTGGGTGGGTGGGTGGGTGGGTGGGTGGATGGATGGATGGATGGATGGATGGATGGATGGATGGATAGACGGATGGAGATATGGAGATATGGATATATGGATATATGGATATGGATATAGATCTATCCATCCATCCCCTACCTACCCATACAGATATATAGATATAATTTACCAGTTGGGAGGTCCATATATAGAAATATTTCCTAATGTGTGAGATCGAGGGAAATATTTCTCAATACTGACCAAAACAGTAAATTATTTATTTATTTTCCCCCTAAAATATCCTGTTTATTTGGTCGTCATCAGTATTTAGAGTCGAAAAATAAGAATCTGTACTTTTTCTTTGTAAAAGAAAACTGAGAGTTAAAGGTGATCTCCAGTCCGTTCTATGCATATGCCATGTATATATAGTTTACATTTCTGTTTACAAACTAATATAGTCGTAGCTCTTTCAAGATTGAAAGCTTTCCTCTTTTATTGTCATCAGTTGTACTCAAAACTGGAACAGCTTCACAAAGATAGATCAACTCGACCTGCTGACCCGTCTACGTTGCTTAGCATATATTGTTAGGGTACTTCATGTAATTCGATATATAAAAGCCATTCGCGCACCTCGCAGAACAAAGATGGCGGATCATGCGCAGAACGGACTGGAGATCACCTTTAAGTCTCTTCGGATAACTTATATGTCTTTAAATATGTTAAATCTCTTTTGAATTAATTTTCAAATGTTTTTAAAACATTTTGCGCATTATAAAACGCATTTAAAGAAAATTATGTCTAGCGGTCCGTACCTCTTGTATTCCTATGGTCACTTGGCTCACTCCACTCATTCTTACTTTCCAGTAAATCCTCATATTTCACTAGGTCGCCGGTTTCGCATAGGTAAAGAACAATGTTCTTATAGTCTTTCCCATACTCATGTCGATACTGCTCGAGATCAAAAAAGTGTTTTGTATCACCTGGTAAAAACTGGGCATTAGTACCATCTTCGTACACCAAAGAATAAGACTTTGGAGGCATCAAAATGCCGGTCAAACTTTTTCCACTTCTCCACACCTTCATTCAACAATTGCTTGCAAGTGGAAGACTTTGGTACACGGATAGGTAGACGTTTTCCTCGCTTGCTTTTCAGCGATCCATCAACAAGTGTTTTTATACCAATTTGGATATTTACGTCTTGACTTTTATTTGCCTTTTTCTTTTTCCATCTGAACTCTTCACCGCCACGCTCTTTGCTAGTTTTGGCCTTAATATAATCACTCAGTGGTACGATTCGACGTTTTTTTCCTTCTTCGATAGTGGATGTTGGTCGTCCAAAAACAAATGAAGAAGCGACTTGACTTGAGCTGCTCGATGTAGGAGAGTCACGAGGTCTAGCTGCAGCCTGATCACATTTGCAATTCCAACAATACCTAGCGTCAAGTCTAACTTTTACCGAACAGCCACTACAAAACCTAACACAACAGTAAAAATCCTCAGTACATCACATAAAAATATGCTACTATATATAATAATTCAGTTTGCAAACTTACACAGTATCTTCTGATTGGTCTCCTCGTTCTGAACTTTCGCCTTCGGCCATGTTTGTTGGAAGAGTAGAATGATCACGTGAGATACGCTTAGCCTGGCTCGCGGGAAAATCTGCTTCGGCCGTGGCTGAATTTTTTATTTTGCCGTGGCTGAATTTTTTATTTTGCCGTGGCTGAATTTTTTATTTTGCCGTGGCTGAATTTTTTATTTTGCCGTGGCTGAATTTTTTATTTTGCCGTGGCTGAACTTTTTATTTTGCCGTGGCTGAATTTTTTATTTTGCCGTGGCTGAATTTTTTATTTTGCCGTGGCTGAATTTTTTATTTTGCCGTGGCTGAATTTTTTATTTTGCCGTGGCTGAATTTTTTATTTTGCCGTGGCTGAATTTTTTATTTTGCCGTGGCTGAATTTTTTATTTTGCCGTGGCTGAATTTTTTATTTTGCCGTGGCTGAATTTTTTATTTTGCCGTGGAATTTTGTATCTTTCCGCAGAACATTCCATATTACCGTGGAACTTTCTATATTACCGTATAATTTTCTATGTTGCCGCAGAACTTTTTTTGTTGCCGTGGCCCTTATGGGCCACCGTAGTCGACTCTCAAGCCTGCCACAAAGTACTACAAGAACACTATATGGAACTGCTGTTTATTTAAAAAATAATCTACAATGTGTGTCTGAACCCTTGAGGTGTAACCATAATGATGTTGAAATAACAGTTATTAAAGTTGATCAGCCAGTTTACAATTTACACATTGTTGGAATTTATCGCTCAAAATCTAAAGTAGAGATTTCTAAATTAACTGATGCATTAAAATTTCTTCATGAGAATATTTTAAAACATTGTGATACTCCTATTATTATGCTTGGTGATTTTAATATAAATTTAATGGAAAATTC